>CM075977.1:308556491-308642565 GCA_038087875.1 Malacoraja senta
TGCTGTAGTTCATGCCATACGGGGTTAAAATCACCGCAAATGAACGTTCCAAAAGATCGCGTTCCAGAAATCCTCACTCACAAGATGATTTAAATGCCCATTAATTTACAGGTATTAAACATTCAATTCCTTCCATTTGGCCTGTAAATTCATGAAAATGAGATTTAAAAATTATGTTATATTGTGAATTATTGTGTGAATGTTATTTGGACACTTAGGCTATTTAAAAATGTTAATCTATTCTTAAGAAATTGATAGATGTTTAGATCTAGTAATTGAATTTTGTAATTAGCTACAATTAGGTAACTAACTAATTATATGCTTTACTTTCATGTCTTCTAAGTAAGATTTTTCATATTTGTTTCAGAATGCTTCAATCTATAATAACTGAAAAATTATTTCAGTTATCTTCATTTTTAAGAAAGTTATGGGCTTTTAACTGTCCTCAATCACAGCTTTTGTGTTAAGTCAATGGAAAAGTAATAGGGAACAAGATGCTGATTTCTGAGTATGAAAATGGCCATAGCTTCTTTAATACTGAAGATATGAAAGTGAATTAGGTGTCAAATTAAACTTCTTTTTATGCTTTATCTGATGGGATAAATTGCAGACTTTATTTTTAAAATCTCAAAATTTTGTAACATTGCTAGAAAGTGTGCACCACCATACTCAGGAACAGCCTCTTTGCCTCCATTATCAGGCTTCTGAGTGGTTCTTGCATAAGTTTGGGCACTGTTCAATGCATCTCTACCCCAATGAAGAGATTAGACTTTGTCTTAGAAACTGATGTGCGATATTGCACCACAATGCTGTGAATTATATTCTGCACTCTGCATCTTCTCCATTGTTCTATCTATTGTAACTAATGATTGCATCTATGTATGGTATTTCTGATCTGTCTGGAGAGCATGCAAAACAACATTTTTCACAGTACCTCGGTACATCCGACAATAATAAACGTAAACCAAATGAAAGCATATGTTATATTTGCTTTTTTTGGTTTGGAGCATTGAGTGTAAAATTTGGGAAGTCATGTTGCTACTGTATAAAACTTTGTATAAGCCACATTTGGAGTATTGTGTGTAGATGTGAAACAAGGACTTGCAAATGCTGGTTTACAAAAAGGACATAAAGTTCTGAAGCAACTCAACGGGTTAGGCAGCATCTCCAGAGCACATGAACAAGTGAGATTTTGCTTTGGGATCCTCCTTCAGAGTCTGAAAGAAGGATCCCAACCCAAAATCTCACTTATCCATTGACGTACAATGATTAAGATCCAAAGATTTTTATTAGCAATACAGCATTGGTAACTTCATCTTAACACACAACTCAAGACTGGGGAAGAAAGGGAAAGGCTTTCTATTAAACCAGTGGGCGGAGCCACAATATGACTCATAACATGAGTGACACTGATCTACATCCTCCCTCTTAAAGAATTAAATGTCAGTACAAAACCATTGACTAAATAAGGCATGCATAGCAATTGATAATAAGCTGGAGGAAAGTCAAATATAGCCCGGGTACTTCATGGTGAGCTTGCAAACACACCTCTATTTTTCGCCACCGGGGACAGAGTCGGTGGTACGACAGGTGGCGGTGATTGAAACAGCATTCCTGGTGATGAAACAGGCAACTTTGGCACAGGCGGAGGTGTCGCCATTGGGAGAGTAGCTGTTTCAGAAGTGGGTTGGTGTGCTGGTACATGCGGACCGATGCCGCTGGACATGGATGGAAGTACACTTGTACGGTCCGGATAATACGGAGGTGGAGCCGGCTCATTCATAGGCAGGATATGTTGTCTGTTACGTCTGTATGTGCCGCCATCAGCACTGATCAAATATGAGCGTGGCACAGAGGCAGTTCCAGAAATTACACCGATACAGTCATGACCTTCGTCAGTTTGCAAACGAACCACCTGCCCCTTGGTTAATGGTGGCAGCAGCTGCTTGTTTTGTCATACCACTGTTTTTGAATGTCACGCTTTTGTTGCACTGGACTTCCAATGGTGGGACCACCTGCGGGATCAATGCCTGATCCGCCACAGGCACCGTGGCTCGGGTCTGCCTTGACAATAAACTTTGAGCAGGTGAACCCAAGATGGGTCGCGGGAGATGTTGCGTATGTTTAGCAGGTCCAGGTACATGTCAGAATTGGCTCTGTGGGATCGTTCCATGAGCTGTTTGGTGCTCTAGACAGCCCGTTCAGCCAGTCCATTCCGACTGTGGATATTCAGGGCTGCTGGTGATGTGGCGAAAACCCCAGCAAGCAGCAAACTCTTTGAAGTGCTGGCTGGTAAATTGACTGCCATTATCAGATAGCAGTTTGCAAGGAGCTCCGTGGTTTGCAAAATGGCGAGCGAGTTTTAGAACTACCCCGTGAGAAGTGGGGCTGCTAAGAAAATCAATGTCAAACCAGCCAGAGTACGAGTCGACAAGTACCAGGTACTGCTTGCCATGCCACTCAAATATATCAGTTGCCACTGTAGACCATGGGAGGGCAGGAGCCGGGTGTGAGAGCAGTGGTTGCTTTTGTTGATGAGGTGCCAAACTGTTACACACTGCACAGGATGCCACATTCTCGAGAATGTATTCAGCCAAACCAGGCCAGTAAAACATGTTTTTTGCTCGTAGGACAGTGGTTTCAGCGCCTGGTTCCCCTGCATGGACAGCGTTAAAATACTTGCTGTGCAGCGAAGCAGGGACTACAGCCTTGTGGCCTTTTACGATAATGGCATCCTGCAGTACTAGCTCATCGTGGACAACAAAGAAGGGCCGAATTGGCAGCCGTATATTGCAGTGTTTGTCTGGCCAGCCGCGCTTAATGACAGAGTTGAGCGACCATAAGGTACTGTCAGCAGCAGTGTGGGCAACCAGGTCCTCCACACAGGACGAGGGAATAAAAGACACAGTCATTACGATAAAGTCGTCATCCGCTGAGGGTGGACCCTTGCTGGTCTTTCGGGGTCCACTGCTGAGGGACATGGCCCCCACTCTGCTCATGATATTAATGTTGTCGGCACATTTTATCAAACCTCTCGCCACTCTCCTCAAGTGCCCGACAGCTCTATCGCTAAACTCATAGACAATTGTTTTAACTGTGGGGTTTGCATGTTGCAGCTCGTGACCGTTGCCCAGTTTATGTCGACAAGCTGGGCAGGTTGCCTGTTAAGTACACAATTACGATTAACCCTGAGTTACTTCCAGTTGTCTGTCCAGCACACAGGATTCCCCATGCTATGCGGGACCGTGTTCAAAGTGAACTCTACAGAATGGTGTCTCTAGGTGTAATTTCCCCTGTCGCTGACCCCTCGGATTGGGTCTCGACCATGGTTGTGGCAACAAACAAGAATAAGGATGAAATACGGATTTGCATCAATCCCAAGGACATAAACACAGCCATTAAACAGCCTCACTATCCCACTTCGGACACCAAGTTGGAATGACTTAACTAACGTACAGTGATTAAGATTCAAAGACTTTTATAAGCAACTAGACCAAGTGCAGACGCGTTGGGTCTGTTCCCGCAACGGCGGTTGCAAGGGGAGGGGGGCGGTCTGAGGCGTCACACCCACACTAACCACCCCTCACACACACACGCTAACCACCCCCATTGATATAATATTAAGAAGGGAGGGAGGAGAGGGGTGGGGCCGCCCAGCAGCCGTCGGCCTCAGAGTGAGCCTCAGCTCCATGGCCTCGCATCCTCGGCGCTTCAGATCCCGAGTACGGGGAGGGGGAGTGGGCGGGCGGGCGTGATGCCAAGTGAGCCTGCGGGCCAGGCGTACGCCGTCAAGATGCTGCGTACGACATCAAGACACTGCATACAACGTCAAGACGTTATCCGTCGAGACGCTGCGTACGCCTTCAATGCCCCTGCGGGCCGACAGGCCGTTAACGCGCGGGATTTTCGGACAGTGCAAGCGTGCGGGCCGCCAGCGAGGACGGCGAAAAGCAGCGCGTGAACAGCCGATCTTTGGCTTCCGCCAGCGTGACAGAGCCGGGCCGGGGGGGGGGGAGTGGAGGAGAGCTGGGCGGCAGCAGCCTTTATGGTCGCGCGGGGCACGCAGTGAGAAGGTGGCCAGCGTGAGGCGAAAAAATGAGTGAGTGGGGGGGGAGGATTTTATTAAAAATGTGTACAGAAAAATAACTAAATTTAATGAGGAGTGGATGAGCGAATGTAAAAGTGAAATCGCTAGCGAAATGGTAAAAATCTCGACATTTTTGCTTTTGGTTTTGGCGGAGTAACGAATCAAAGGCCAAACGTCTCTCTCTCTCTCTCTCTCTCCTCTCTCTCTCACACACACACACACTCGCGCGCGCGCGCGCACGCACGCACGCATGCACGCACACACGCACGCACGCACACACGCACACACACACACACAGTTTTAAAAGTATGCTAGACCAAGTGCAGACCCGTTGGGTCTGTCACCTCAACGCACGTTTGCGGGTGGGGGGGCTGCGGCATCACACTCACACTAAAACCCCCCCAAACACACAGGCGGGGGGAGGGGAGAGTGGTGGAAGTGAGAGAGAGGGAGAGGGGTAGGGGGGTGGTGGAAGAGGGTGAGGGGTAGGCGAAGGGGGTGGGGGGAGAGGAGGGAGGGAGAGGGAGAGAGAGGGTGGGCGAGAGAGGTGGGGAGGGAGAGGGGTGGGGGAAGGGGGGGCGAGAAGTGGAAGAATGGGGAGGGAGGGGGAGAGGGGTAGGAGGAGTGGTGGAAGAGGGACAGAGGGGTAGGGGGGAGGGATGGGGTGTGAGGGGGAGGGAGGGGGAAGGAAGGAGGAGAGAGAGGGGTGGGGGAGGGAGAGGGGTGGGGAGGGAGAGGGTGGGGGGAGGGAAGTGGAAGAGTGGGGAGGGAGGGGGGAGGGGGGGTAGTGGAAGAGGGACAGAGGGGTAGGGGGAAGGGATGGGGGAGAGAGGGGAGGGGAGGGGAGGTACGGGGAAGGGAGGGGGAAGAGAGGGGGAGAGAGAGGGTGGGGTGGGAGAGGGGTGGGGGAGGGAGCTGGGGAAGAGTGCAGAGGGAGCGGGAGTGGGGTAGGGGGAGAGAGGGGGAAGAGTGGGGAGGGGGAGGGAACGGAGGGAAGGGGAGGGGGAGAGGGGTGGGGGAGGGAGATGGGGAGGGGTGGGGGATGGGGGGTTGGGGAGATAAGTGGAGGAATTGGGAGGGGTAGAGGTGTAGGGGGGTGTGGTGGAAGTGGGGGAGGGGAAGAGGGGTGAGGGGGAGTGGTGAAGGGAGAGTGGGGTTGGGGATGGGGGTGGGGGAGAGAGGGAGGGAGGGGGATAGAGAGGGATGTAGAGGGGTGGGGGAAGGGAGGAGGAGAAGTGGAAGAGTGGGGAGTGAGGGGGAAGTGGTATAGGGAGTGGTGGAAGAGGGACAGATGGTTAGGGGGAAGGGGGCGGGGGAGAGAGTGAAGGGGGTGGGCTAGAGTGGGATGGAGGATGGGGGAGAGAGGGATGGGGGTGGGGAGGGAGTAGAGGAAGAGGGTGAGGAAAGGGAGAGGGGGTGGAGAGAGGGATGGGGCAGGGGTGAGAGAGGAGTGGGGAGGGGGGAGAGTTGTGGGGGTGGGGGGAGGGAGGGAGGACGGAGATGGGGTAGGGAGAGGGGGAAGAGTGTGGACGGAGGGGAGAGTGTGGAGGGAGAAGGGGGTGGGGGAGAGAGGGATGGGGTGGGAGGGATGGTGGAGAGAGGATGGGGGTGGGAGAGGAGGGGAGGAGGGAGAGGGAGAGGGGGAGGAGAGAGGGGTGGGGAGGGGAGGAGAGAGGGATGGGGAGGGGGAGAGAGGTGTGAGGGAGGGGAGGAGGGAGATGGGGTAGGGGGTGGGCGGAGAGGGAAGGGGGTGGGGGAGAGAGGGATGGGGGTGGGGTAGGGGAGGGAGGGGGAAGTGTGGAGGGAGAGGGAAGTGAGGGGGGAAGAGAGAGGGGTGGGGGAAGATGGGGATGAGTGTGGAGGGAGGGGGAGAGGAGGTAGGGGGGAGAGAGGGGGAAGAGTGGGGAGGGAGAGGGAAGGTATGGGGGGAGTGGTGGAAGTGGGAGAGAGGGAGGGGGAGAGGGGTAGCGAGAGTGGTGGAAGAGGGGACAGCGGGGTAGGGGAAAGGGGGGGGGAGAGAGGGGAGGGAGGGGGAAGGGAGGGGGAGAGAGGGATTGGGGAGGGACAGAGAGGGGGTGGAGTAAGGGGGAGAGAAGTGGAAGTGGAGGGAGGGGTAGGGGGAGTGGTGGATGAGGGACAGAGGGTAGGGGGGGAAGGGGATGGTGGGAGAGAGGGATGGGGGGAGAGAGGTCTGGGGGAGGGATGGGGAGGGAGGGGTTTAGGGAGATGGGGTAGGAGAGGGAGGGGGAATAGTGTGGAGGGAGGGGGAAGAGTGTGGTGGGAGAAGGGGGTGGGGGAGAGAGGGATGGGGGTGGGAGGAGGGAGGGGAGGAGAGGAGTGAGGAGAGGGAAATGGAGGGGGGTGGGAGGAGAGAGGGATGGGAGAGGCGGGAGAGGTGTGGGGGAGGGGGAGGATGGCGGATGGAGGGGAGGAGGGAGCTGGGGTAGGGGAGGGAGGAAGAAGAGTGTGGAGGGAGGGGGAGATGGGTGGGGGGAGTGAGGGGGAAGAGTGTGGAGGGAGAGTGGGAGGGGGAGGGGAGAGAGAAGTGGAAGTGGGGAGGGAGGGGGAGATGGGTAGGCAGAGTGGTGGAAGAGGGACAGGGGTGTGGCGGGAGAGGGACAGAGGGGTAGGGGAAGGGGTGGGGGAGAGAGGAAAAGGAGGGGAAGGGATGGGGGGAGAGAGGGTGGGGGAGGAGAGAGAGAGGGGTGGGGTAAGGGGGAGAGAAGTGGAAGAGTGGGGAGGGAGGGGGAGGGGGAGTGGTGGAAGAGGGACAGAGGGGTAGGGGGAGGAGGGCGGGGGAGAGAGGGAAGGGGGTGGGGTAGAGAGGGAAGGGGGTGGGGGAGAGATGGATGGGGTGGGAGAGTAGGGGGGGAGGGAGAGGGGTGAGGAGAGGGAGATGGAGAGAGAGATGGAGAGGGGGAGGTGAGAGGGGTGGGGGAGGGGAGGAGAGAGGGAGAGGGAGAGAGGTGTTGGGGAGGGGGGAGGGAGGCGAGGAGGGAGTAGAGGGGTAGAGGGGGAAGTGGGGGTAGGGGGTAGAGGGGGAAGAGTGTGGATGGGTGGAAGAGTGGGGAGGGGGAAGGGGTGGGCGAGAGAGGGAAGGGGGTGGGGGTGGGGTAGAGAAGGGGTGTTGGGGGGGGGGGTGGGGAGAGAGGGAAGGGGGTGTGGGAGGGAGGGGAGAGGGAAGGTGGGTGGGGGAGAGGGATGGGGTTGGGAGGAGGATGGGGAGGAGAGGGAGAGGGTGAGGGAGGGGGAGATGGAGAGGGGGGAGGAGGGGTGGGGGAGGGGGAGAGAGGGGTGGGGAGGAGGAGAGAGGGGTGGGGAGGGGAGGAGGAGATGGGATAGGGGAGGGAGGGGTAGAGTGCGGAGGGGAGAGGGGTGGGGGGGAGAGGGGGAAATAGTGGGGAGGGAGAGTGGAAGGGGAGGGGTAGTGACAGTCCATCTGTTCCCCATTCCCTATCACCCCCAATCCTCTTTCTCTATTCCCACACATGTGATGACGCGCTTCGACGCGCTGTGGCTGCTGCAAAGGCATATGTAAATGGATCCATTCCGATTGGACATCTGTGAGCATTGGGCATTGTGACATCACACGACGGAACCTTCACTAACATTCTATGGCTGAGAGCTGTTTTTTTAAACATGTTGAAATTTTGGGGGTGTGGGGGGAAAAGGATTTTATTTAAAATGTGTACATAAACACGACAAAATTTAATCAGGAGCGGCTACTCGTAAAGAAAAGTGAAATCTCTACAGAAATTGAAAACATCTCAGCGTTTCTGCGTGCGGTGCTGGCGTAGCGTGGTATCGAGAAAGAGAGAGAGAGAGAGAGAGAGAGAGAGAGAGAGACAGACAGAGAGACAGAGAGACAGAGAGACAGAGAGACAGAGAGAGACAGAGAGAGACAGAGACAGAGACACAGAGAGAGAGAGAGAGAGAGAGAGAGAGAGAGAGAGAGAGAGAGAGAGAGAGAGAGAGAGAGAGAGAGAGAGAGAGAGAGAGAGAGAGAGAGAGAGAGAGAGAGAGAGGATAGAAGATAGAAGATAGAAGATAGAAGATAGAAGATAGAAGATAGATAGATAGATAGATAGATAGATAGATAGATAGATAGATAGATAGATAGATAGATAGATAGATAGATAGATAGATAGATAGATAGATAGATAGATACAGCATAGGTTCTTCTTTACACACAACTCAAGACTGGGGAAGAAAGGGAAAGAAGGCTTTCTATTAAACCATTGGGCTGAGCCACAGTATGGCTCATGTTATGTAGATCATGTGACACTGATCTACATCCATGTTCTCCAGAGATGCTTCCTGACCCGCTGTTACTTCAAAGGGCGTTGTGAAGGACTTTGCGACTTTTTTTCACCAGGATGTTACCTAGATTAGAGCATTTGCTTTAAGAAGAGATTGGACAAGCTTGAATTGCTTTCGTTAATAGTTGAAGATTGAGGGGTGACCTGAATGTATGTCAAATTATGAGCATAGACAGGGTAGATAGTGAGAGTCATTCTCCCAGGGTGGAAATGTCACTTGCCAGAGGCAAAGAATTAAGGTGAGAGGGAGAATGTTTAAAGGAGATGGACAAGGCATATTATTTTTTATGTAAAGAGTAGTAGGCCAGAGGAAGTCCTGAAAGCAGACATAATGGCAACATTTAAGAGGCACTAAGAGAGCACAGACATTGTGAGGAGAAATACAACATAAACTATGTGTAGGAAAGAACTGCAGATGTTAGTTTACACCAAAGATAGACACAAAATGTCGGAGTAACTCAGCGAGACAGGCAGCATCTCTGGATAGAAGGAATGGGTGACATTTCGGGTCGAGACCCTTCTTCAGACTCTGAAACATCACACATTCCTTCTATCCAGAGATGCTGCCTATCCTGCTGAGTTACTCCAGCATGTTGTGTCTATCTACAACATAAATTAACTGATCCAAATTTTTAAGCAGTGCAGGAACAGAGAGACTGAAGAAAGGTCTCGAGCCGAAACGTCACCCATTCCTTCTCTCCAGAAATGCTGCCTGTCCCGCTGAGTTACTTCAGCATTTTGTGTCTACCTTCGATTTAAATCAGCATCTGCAGTTCTTTCTTACACAGAGAGACTTTGGAGTTTACATGTTGAAAGCAAAGCAACTGTGATAAACCATGGCTATAAAATAGACAATGAAGCACTTTAACAACCTGTGCTCCATACCTTGATTGGTGCAGATTCTGCATTAGGTTATGAGGACATTTATCAGAATGATATATGCAATGATTGACTTCAGTAAATGTCAAGAAACTTGACAAATTGTGGTTTTAAAAAGGTTGTTCAAAATAATAAAGTTAGGAATGCTAAGACATTTTATGTTTGCACATATTAAAAGTAGTGATTTGAAAACAAACAGTCACAGAGTCGGACATCACAAAACAGGACATTTGGGCCATCAAGTTATCACCAACCATTAAGCAACTATTCGCACTTATCCAATTTTTTATTCTCCTTACATTCCGATCAAGGGTGGCACGGTGGCGCAGCAAAAGATTTTCTGCATCACAGTGCTTGCAACGCCGGAGACCCGGGTTTGTTCCCGACTGCGGGTACAGTCTGTATGGTGTTTGTACGTTCTCCCCGTAACCGCGTGGGTTTTCTCCGAGACCTTCGGTTTCTTCCCACACTCCAAAGACTTACAGATATGTAGGTTAATTGGTTTGATGTATGTGTAAATTGCCGCTAGTGTGTAGGATAGTGTTAATGTGCAGGGATCGCTGGTTGCCACGGATTCGGTGGGCCAAAGGGCCTATTTCCACACTGTATCTCTTAAACTAAAATAAACTAAAATATCCGCTAACACATAAAGGGCACATGATAATAGCCAATTAACCTACCATCCTGCAAATCTTTGGGATGTTGGAAATAACAAGAACACCCAGTGGAAATACACTCACTCACAGAAAGGATATGCAAACTGCAAAGACAGCAGCAAAGGTTAAGATTGAATCTTGAAGCTATGAGGCAGCAGCCGCTCCACAGAGCCACTGAATATTTGCACATAGAGCAGGAAAGAACTTAAACAGAAATGTGAAAAGGATCCATGAAATATCCTAGGCCAGTTGGAATAAGGAGAATCCCAATGCATTTTATTTCCATATTAGAATTAAGAAGATGGCTAAGGTAAGAAGATAGCTAAAGACAAAAAAGGTCATCTATGCTTGGAGCAAGAGGAAGTAGGTGAGGTCCTTAATGAGGACTTTGCATTGACATTCACTAAGGATAATGACATGAATTATGCTGAGATCAGAGAGTGCAGTGTTCATAGTCTATGGCATGTCAATATTAAGGAGAAGGAAAACAATTAAAGTGGAAAAGTCCCCAGGCCTTGATAGAATCTATCCCAATTTACTGAGGGAGGCAATGGAAGAGATTGCGAGGACTTTGACAGAGTTCTTTGCATCTTCTTTAGCCACAAGTTAAATACAATGTGTTTGCCTTCATTGGTCAGGGCATTGAGTGTATGTCAGGAAGTCATGTTGCAACTAAAATAAAATTTGGTCAGCCACGTTTGGTTGATTGCCACATTGCTAGAAGGATGTGGTGACTGAAGAGGGTTCAGCTCTGTAGGATTTTGATAAGGACACATTTGAAATATTGAGTGCAGTTCTGGTCACCCCATTCTAGGAAGGATGTGGAGGCTTTGGAGAGGGTGCTGAAGAGGTTTACCAGAATGCTGTCTGGATTAGAGGTTTTAAGCTTCAGGGAGAGGTTGAATAGATGTCGATTGTTTCCCATGGAGGAGGCTGAGGGGAGACAATATAATTATATAACATTATGAGAGGCATAGATAGGCTAGACAATCAGAACCCTTTTTCCTAGGTGGAAATGTTCAACACAAGAGGGCATAGCTACAAGGTGAAAGGGAGAATGTTTAATGGAAACAGAAAAAGGTGAGCTGCTTACACTCCCTAAAGATATCAATGAAAGATTCTTAAAATTCTATCAAAATTTATACGCATCTAAAACTTCAGCCGAAACCATAAAGATTAAAAACTTTCTTGACATTTGCAACCTTCCATCACTCAATGAGGTGGAACGAGAAGAATTAGGAGTGGAGTTTACAGTAAAAGATATTGAAGAGACTATCAAACCACTGAATAATGGCAAAACGCCAGATCCAGACGGGTTCAGTAATGAATTCTATAAAAAATGTCATGAATTAATTTCCCCACGTTTACGAGCCCTTTATATACACGCATTTAAAGAACAGGCGCTACCACAAACTTTAGCCGAATCAACCATTACACTGATACCCAAAAAAGATCTTGAAGAGGCAGGATCATATAGAGCAATAGCTCTTCTAAATACAGATCAGAAAATATTAGCTAAAACTCTGGCAAGAAGACTAAGTTTGTACATTAGTAAACTAATACACTCTGACCAAACTGGGTTTATACCTAAGCGACATTCGTTTAATAACTTGAGACGTTATTTTAATATAATGTATTCACACAGAACGATAAATGAAGATTTATCAATTATTTCTTTAGATGCAGAAAAAGCATTTGACCAAGTAGAATGGGAATATCTATTTACAGTATTGCAAATATTCCAACTAAGAGAAAATTTTATTTCATGGATAAAGTTGTTATATAACAATCCGACTGCCAGAATACTGACTAATCAAACTCTGTCACCTAAATTTCAATTATTCAGGGGTAATAGACAAGGATGTGCTTTATCACCAATGTTATTTGCCCTTGCCATAGAACCCTCAGCTGAAACTATAAGAGTACATCCGGGTATTCATGGTTATAACACTAAACATACTAATAACAAGATTTCGTTATATGCAGACGATGTACTTTTATATATTACCAACTCTCAAGTTAGTATCCCAAATATATTAAACCTCATAGAACAATTCAGTTCCTTCTCAGGGTACAGAATAAATTGGAAAAAAGTGAAATTATGCCAATAAAACCTCAAGACCCTTCACATCTCCTAAAATTTCCCTTTAGAATTGCCACTGAAAAATTTAAATACCTTGGAGTTTACATGACTAGAAAATATACCTCTCTATTCCAAGCAAATTTTCCACCATTAATCACTAAATTAAATGCCCTTATTCAATTTTGGAAAACACTTCCAATTTCCCTTATAGGTAGAGTAAATGCTATAAAGATGACTTTTATTCCTCAACTCCTTTACCTATTTCAATCAATACTGATTTATCTCCCTAAAAGCTTTTTTTTAAACTTGACTCTGTGATTACAAACTTTATCTGGGATTATAAGACTCATAGAATTCATAAACGACATTTATGTAAACCTAAAGAAATCGGTGGACTGGCTCTTCCCAATTTCTTCTATATTACTGGGCAACTAATATTAAAAATGTAATCTACTGGATGGATGATACATGTCAACAAGTAAACTGGTTAAAAATGGAGAGGGAAGATTGTTCGCCTTTTAATAGGAGACATTTCTTCTTTCTCCAATACATCTGAATAAATCAATGAATGAGAAAAATCCGATAATTCATAGCACCCTACGAATTTTGAAACAGTTGAAATCAACTCTCAAATTGAGAAATTTCTCTCTCCTCTTACCAATCCCCAATAACCCCTCGTTTAAACCGTCTATTTTAGATAAGGCGTTTGCACAATGGGAAAATCTAGGAATTAAAACGCTGGGAGATCTTTATGAGAAGGGGATCTTCCTCTCGTTTCAAGAATTACAGGTGAAATATCATTTGAAAGTTAGTAATTATTTTAGATATCTTCAAATCCGAGACTATGTGAAAACACACACGCAAGACTGTCACTCTATGGGCCCAGATATATTAGACGAATGCATGAATAGAAAGGTGGATACAAGTAAGTTAATATCCTATATTTACAATACCCTTTTAACTGCATATATCCCATCTTCGGAAATAATTAGGCGAGCATGGGAAGATGAATTGGGTTTATCAATTTCAAAGGATAGTTGGGAGGAAAGCCTTTTATACATACATTACTGTTCTCTTAATGTTAGGCACTCCCTGATACAATTTAAAATACTGCACAGACTTTATTACTCAAAGTCTAAATTGAACAAGTTCTTCCCAAATGTCTCTCCTATTTGTGATAAATGTCTCCTCCAAGAAGCGACTATAACCCACTCTTTTGCTTCCTGCACAAAGTTACAAAACTTCTGGAGGGGAATTGTTGATACCTTTTCCAAAATACTTAAAACTAAATTGGACCCCGATATAAAACTGATCACATTAGGTATGTCAGAGGCCTGTTCTAAGCTAACGATATTTCAAAGACGTTTCCTTAACTACGGCCTAATAACGGTGAAAAAATTAATACTTAAATTTTGGAAACAGTCCCTACGGTGAAGATGTGGATTACAGATATGTCCGAGCACTACATTTGGAAAACATTAGGCTTGTCTTGGCGGAAAAACCAGATCAATTTCTTAAGACATGGACATCCTTTCCTGAATTTTTACAGCAATAGTGTGGTGAGACACAAATTTAAATTGAAATCCGATGCTACGTTGGGTGAGGTGGGGGGGGGGGGGGGGGGGGAAAGGTATATCTCATTTTTTTCTTATTCCTCTATCTTTCTACTGCACTGCTTTGGTAGCTTAGGGGACTTTTCTCATACTTCTTCACTCTATCCTTTCACTTTTTCCTTTCTTCTTTTCTTGCTTTCCCTCTCTTTCCTTTTTTTCCTTTTTACAATTTAGGTTATAAGGTTAAAAATGAAGCTGTACAATCATTGTATAATTCTAGATGCTGAACGTTTTATCTTTGTACAATTGCTTCTAATAAAATTTAAATTAAAATTTTGTTTAAAAAAAATAAAAAAATAAAAAATGTGCAGGGCAAGTTTTTCAACATAGAGTGGTGGAGGCCTGGACAAACTGTCAGAGGTGGTGGTGGAGGCAGGTACGACAGTGGTGCTTAAGAAGCTTTTAGCTCGGCAGGGATTAGAAGGATATGGATCATGGACGGGCAGATGAGATCAGTTTTACTTGGCAGCATGTTCAGTCCAAACTTTGTTGGCCGAAGGGCCATTTCCTGTACTGTACTGTTCTATGCTCCATGTTCCAGAATGTTGCCTAGATTAGTTGGAGACACAAGGAAAAGCAGATGCTGGAATCTTGTGCTGGAGGAACTCAGCAGGTCAGGTAGCATCTATATATAAACAACAATTAGCTAATCAAGTTTAAATTCACATTTATTGTCACATGCACCAATTGGTTCAGTGAAATTTGAGTTACCATACAGCCATACAAATAAAAACACAATACACGATAGTTTAACATAAACATCCACCACAGCGAAATCAATGTTTCCCACTATGATGGAAGGCAATAAAGTTCAGTCATCTTCCTCTTTGTTAACCCGTGGTCAAGGCCTTTGAAACCTCCGCAGTCGCCGCTACGGATGGCCCGATGTACAGGCCCTCTCGCTGGCATGATCGGAACTCCGATGTCGGAACTGTGCAGAACACACTCGCGGCTTGGAGTTTCCAAATCGGCCGCTTCTTACCGGAGACTGCGGCTTCCAAGACCACAGGCACCGCTGGACGGAGCTCCAACACTGGCGATCCCCGGCAAGGCATCGCCTCGTTCCACGATGTTAAAGTCAGTGTCGCGCCCGCGGCTAGAAGCTCCGCAAACCACAGCTCCACGGTGTTAAAGTCAGCAGGCCCAACACTCCGGAGCTCCATCGCAGGCGATCCCCAGAAGGGATCGCCCCGCTCCAGTGCTGCACCGCTGCTGAAGTTCTGTCCGGTCTCCGGCAAGAAAGGCCACGCCAATCCAGTTGGCAGGCCATGAGGGGGGTGAAGATGCAACTCGGAGAAAAGACGCATCTCCGTCCAGGTAAGTGATTGAGAAACGATTTCCCCTATTCGCCTCCCACCACCCCCCACATAAGACATACTAAGAAACATTTAAAACACGAAAAATAACAAAAGGAGTGAAAGGACTAACAACTGCTGGCGAGGCAGCCACTGCGGTGGTGCCACCCGATGGAACCATTTCTAAATCCTTTCTAAACACAAGAGGAAGTAAATTTGTAAGAGAATTCCGAGAAAAAATAGTTTCATGGACTAGTTTAATGTTGGTTATATCACCAATTACTTGGACAAAATAAAATTGCATAATCAGTTTGAGTTATGAAATTTGAAAGCATCACATAATCAAAGAATATCCTGTGTGTACCTGTGAAACCAGCAGCTCCTTCAATGTAACAGAGAAGGACCAAGGGCTCTGAGCATGGTAATCACTTACTGACATGCATCTTTTCATTTACTGCTTCCAGGCTTAGCAATCAATCAATTTATTCAAATCCTCTTGATGTTGTTTACTAGTTGCACCTCTTCGGATCGTTGACCTTGTCATGGTGAAGAGGCTTGTGTGCCCCAATGATTCCGAGAGCAATGCCATCAGAAGCACCAGCTTCTGGTAGGGCCACCCACGGCGGTAAGGTCGAGGATGAGGGTCCAGACTAAGAACGATCCAACCTACAAGACCTCAACGGCAGACCAGGCGGATGAAGTTATCTTGAACTCAATGGCTGTGAAGGCGGATGAAGGTTGCAACAGATCTATCAGCTCCAATCGTCTTGGTTCCCTTGCCATTGGAATAAGTTGATTGATTTGTGAAGGACCATGTGCTTCTTAGAAATATAGAAACATAGAAAATAGGTGCAGGAGGAGGCCATTTGGCCCTTCGAGCCAGCACTGCCATTCATTGTGATCTTGGAGTGCAACATCAAGTACACGTTAAACAAACACATGCACAGGCGTCTTCATTCTGTGAGCAGCACAAAACTTCTCAAGACTTTCGGTGATCGGGGAAGGGTGACGGGAAAGTAAAAAAAAACATCAGGATTGGTTTGACAATAATGACAAAGAACTCCAACAACTCATCGATGAAAAGAGAAAAGCTTTCATCACCTTACAAAATGACCAACAGTCGGCTACCAAGAGGAAGTGCTATAAGGAATGCAAGGCTGCAGTCCAGAAGAGAACCTAAAACTTGAAAAACCAATAGTGGAGGGAGAAAGCTCAGGAAATACAACAACTAGCAGACGCCAACAACACTCGAGGCTTTTTCAATGCCACCAAAACAATTTTTGGTCCATCCGCTCATGGTCAAGCCCCTCTCAAAAGCAAAGCTGGGCCAACCATCCTGAAGAGCAATGCTGTCATCAATTCTGGATGGAGGGAGCACTTCAAAGATCTTCTAAATCAAACCCCATCATTTGACAGAAATGTGATCAACAACATTCCATGCAGCCTGTTAACGACTCCCTAAGCAGATTACTATCACTTGAAGAAGTCAGGGAAGCCAACAAAACCTTGAAAAACAACAAGGCAGCTGGACTCGATGGAATACCAGCCAAGTTCTAAAAAATTGGAGGTAATTTGCTCTATTACCATCTGCATCAACTTCTCATCAAGATCTGGATAAATGAAGACATACCAAGAGACTTTAGAGACTCGGCAATCGTTACCATCAACAAAAGGAAAGGCGATCGATCTGACAGCGGAAACCATCGTGGAATTTCCCTGTTAGCAACAGCAGGCAAGGTCCTCACCCGCATCATGAACAACCGACTCAAGCCTTTAGCTGTGTAGATCCTTCCAGAGACACAAGGCGGTTTTAGAACATCACGTGGAACAGCTGACATGATCTTCACAATGTGTCAACTACAAAAAAAATGTTGTGAACAACTTCAACCTTTGTACATGGCATTCATCGACCTCACTAAGGCCTTCAACTCGGTATCAAGGGAACTCTTATGGGACATCCTATCCACCTTTGGGACATCCTATCCAACTGTGAGCCGTTTCAAGTCAGATCAGGAGTGAAACAGGGATGCGTGATTGCCCCAACACTGTTCAGCATCTTCATTGCGACAACCATCCACATCATCCAGGACGACCTACCTCCAGGAATCGAAATCGTTTACAGAACAGATGGCAGACTTTTCAATCTTGCCCGTCTCAAGTCCAAAACTAAGACATCTATGAGCTCCCACATCGAGTTCCAATACGCAGACAAAAACTGTGTTGCAGCTCTCTCAGAAAACCATCTGCAACAGATCCTGACTGCCTTTAACAGTGCATACACAAAACTTGGACTTACCATCAACTCCAAGAAGACTCAGGTTATCTACCAATCATCACCATCTGACACAAATCGGAAAGAACCTTCAATTCAACTTGGTGAAACAACCCTGGAAAACATACCTTGGAAGTCACCTCTCCTCCAATGTCGACCTTGATGACGAGATCCAACATCGTCTTAAGTGTGCTGGAACAGCTTTTGGACGTCTTCGAACAAGTCTTTCAAAATCGTGACATCCAAACAGACACAAGGTATACAAGGCAGTGGTGATTCCAACGCTCCTGTATGCATCAGAAACCTGGACACCATACCGACGCCATCTGAAAACACTTGAAAAGTTCCATCAACAATGCCTTCGAAGCAGCTTAAATATCAGTTGGGGAGACAGAAGAACTAACGTCAGCGTGCTGAATGAAGTAAAAACATCTAGCATCGAAGCTTTCGTCATCAAGAACCAACTAAGATGGGTCGGTCATGTTGTTCGGATGGAAGACGAGTGTCTACCAAAGCATACCTTCTACTCCCAGCTTAAAGAAGGCAAAGGTAAAAGAGGCGGACAAAAGAAGACATTCAAAGAAGCCTTAAAAGCCAGCATGAAGAAATGTGCAATCGACATCGACAATTGGGAAACCAATGCCAAGGACAGGAAACTCTGGCGAACCATCATCCAAGAAGGAACAGCGGCGTTCAAAGCCAAGAGATGTGCAGAATTAGAAGAAAAGAGAAGAAAATGCAAAGAGAGGCAGCAACAACCAAAGCCCAATCTGCCATCTGGAATTACCTGTCCTGAATGTCGAACAACTTTCAAAGCCAGGATTGGACTCATAAGCCACCTGAGAGTCCATAAAAACAACAGAATGCAGAACATCATCCTCGACCTCGAGGGATATCCACGACAACTAGTTGCAAGATTTTCTATTGCCTTGGGTGCCATTAATCAATCAATCAATCAACCTTTATTGTCATCTTGCAAGCAACAGTTGTACAGTGCAAAATAAAAAGACGTTTCCCAGGCATCGCATATGAAATTTAAAACATTTCACACATATTAACACTAAAAACAATCCAGTCCCTGATGGAACAGTATAAATAGTTAAAAAGTAGGTAAAAACAATGTTAAAATACAGTAAAAACCAATCATAAACATGTCCAGGGCAGCTGATTTGAGTGGCCAGTGCCAGTTATTGAAGTGTCCGTGCCAAGCCGCAGAATCAGGTGACTGTGAGTACAGAGTGGCTGTTTAGCAGCCTCACAGCATATGGCAGGAAGCTGTTTAGCAGTCTTGTAGTCCGGGCTTTGATGCTGCGATATCTCTTGCCTGATGGCAGGAGATCCAGGTGTATGTGGAGAGGGTGCAGTTTGTCCTTAGCAATTCTCTGAGCTTTTTTCAGACAGCGGCTCTGGAACAGTTCTTGTACCGAGGGGAGGGAGGCGCCAATGATCCTCTCTGCTCCCCTCACTATCCTCTGCAGAGCCTTCCTGTCCGAGCAGTTGCAGGTGGAGTACCACGTATTTATGCAGTGCATGAGTACCGACTCCACCGTACCCCTGTAGAAAGTCCTGAGGATGTTGGTGGGGAGTGAGGCCTGTTTTAGTTTCCTCAGGAAGTGCAGTCGCTGATGGGCCCGTTTGACGGTCCCAGTGGTGTTCCTGGACCAGGTGAGGCTGTCTGTAATTTGCACCCCGAGGAACTTTATGCTCTCCACTCTCTCCACTGTGGCGCCATTGATGTTAATGGGTGTATGCTTTGGCTGCACCCTCCTGAAGTCGACAACCATCTCCTTTGTTTTGTCGACATTTAAATCTAGATTATTTTTGCAGCACCAGTCCACTTCCTCCCTGTACATTGATTCATCATCTCCGCTGATGAGTCCCACCACTGTTGTGTCATCCGCGAATTTTATGATCTTATTGTCCCTGAATCTGGCAGCACAGTCATGTGTGAGCAATGTGAACAACAGCGGGCTGAGCACACAGCCTTGAGGTGAGCCGGTGCTCAGCGTGATCGAGCCTGAAGTGTTCTTGGCAACACGGACTGACTGCGTCTCTCTGTCAGAAAGTCCAAGATCCAGTGACACAGGGTGGTGTTGAGGCCCAGCAGGGTTAGTTTCTCCACAAGTCTCTGTGGGATGATGGTGTTAAACGCTGAGCTGAAGTCAATGTACAGGATTCTGGCATTGATCATTCTGGTAATGATACTCTCACCAACTTCAATAGATGCACCGTACAAACCAGTTTATCGGGATGCATCACAGCATGGGAACATCACAGCATGGGAACATCTCCATCCAAGGCCGCAAAGAATTACAGTTGTGAAAGTAGCCCAAAACATTTGGCAAACCAACCTCCCTTCCATTGACTCCATCTACACTTCACGTGCCTCAGCAAGGCCACCGGTATAATCAAGGCACGGTCTCATCCTGCCTCTTCTCCCCTATTCAATCAGGTAGGAGATACAGAAGTATAAAAACGTATACCTCCAGATCAGATAAAGACCGATAAAATACGATTAAAGGTAGTTCAAAGATCTCCAGAGATAGATGGGAGATAGACATAAAAAATAACTCAGCGGGCCAGACAGCATCTCTAGAATAAAGAAATAGGTGACTTTTTGGGTCATGACCCTTCAGATGGGATGTAGGACCACATTCTAGCTGATGAGAGGGCCGTTCAGTTGCTTGTTAACAATTTGGAAGAAAATATCAGGATTTTTCACCTTTTAAATTTCAATCTAAGACCTCATTTGATAATTAGATATTGTATCAATAGAAAATACCACAGATTTTGCCATCAATGTCAACCATGTAACATATGCTACATGATTAAATTTCCAAGATATGTTATTTTAAAATATTTCAGATTTAAAATGAATCTGTTTTTTGAACTAGTACTCCTGAAGTGCTCGAGTGCTGTGAATGCTAATATTTAGATACAACATCAACGAAGAAGTCTGAGCGCAAACAATTTGCTGGAGGATCTCAGTGTGCTGAGCAGCATCTGTGGGGGGAAAGGCATTATCTATTTTCAGCCTGAAACTGCACCAGTCCTGATGCTGGGTTTCGACTCAACAAGTCAACAATTACTTTCACCCCCATATATGCTGCTCGACTCGCTGAGTTCCTCCAGCAGATTGCTTATTGCTTATGATTCCATCATCCCAGTCTCTTGTGTCTCCAAAAAACCTTAACATATTTGTAACTGGATCTTGGAGGGAACTTGCCCTTCACCAGTGCTTTTAGGCATCAGAATTAATGTGCCGCTTTCTTAACAATGTATTAACAAATTGCAGGATAAAAGGACACACAACAAGTTTGTGTTGATGTCATTAAAAACGTCAAGTAATAGTTTACAACATAACTTAAGTTTTTAATTGCGATCTCATTCAACTCATCTGTGGATCTGACACAAACTTTCATTTGAGGGTAAACACAATATTTTTAAACTATCATGGGTTAGCAATATGTAAAGCCAGTGCATGATTCCAATTGATTTAGTAATTGTATGGAGTGATGTGCTTTAAAAAAAAACATAGTGATAATGATGGGAATAATGAATAGATAGTTGAGGAAGTGAGCAATAGAGAATCATCAGTTTGAGTTCAGGCCAGTCGATATACATTGTCATTCCTTGATCGTGTAATTTGCTAAGTCTGTGGAATTCACTGCCTCAGAGGACTGTGGAGGCCGGTTCTCTGGATACTTTCAAGAGAGAGCTATATAGGGCTCTTAAAGATAGCGGAGTCAGGGGTATGGGGAGAAGGCAGGAACGGGGTACTGATTAGGGATGATCATCCATTATCACATTGAGTGGCAGTGCTGGCTCGAAGGGCTGAATGGCCTACTCCTGCACCTATTGTCTATTGTCTAAGCGATATGTCCACACCAACATATTAGCTATTATGGCAGAAAACATTGCTGAAGGGCTAATTGCAGCAAATTCCCCTCCAGACACCAGTTGCAAATACATTGAGGTTTCTTCATTGGTAACGTTTCATTTAATCATTGGCATTCACAACATTACAGAGCTTCAGAAGTAGCTTCACCATAAGAATTGTACTTGTCCTTGCTACCAGCTTTTCAAGGGTGCACAGGAATGGGTGGTTATTAAAAGCAAATTCTGTAAAGAAATGTGTTTCTTTTGTTAAATATTCTCATTAACTGAGCATGTAACCGGCAGATTACAATCAAAATCCACCTGGTTCGCTAATGCACTTCATGGAATGAAATCTGTTGTCCTTACCTGATCTGGCCTATACATGACTCCAAATCTTCAGCAATCTGAATGATCTTTACTTACCTTTTTAGCTTAAGGACCGTTTGAGAAGGACAATAAATGCTGACCCTGTTGTCAAGCATACTCTTCCAGTAGAAGCTGGAAAAATGAAGCAGTCAGAAGACTGCCCGAACAGAGGGATGTCCATATTTCAATTACTGCGCTCTGCAGATTAGAGGTATTCTGATTAACATTGCAAAAGACTGACTGATTTGAGGCTATATCACACAAAGTAATCCCCTGTGTCTCAACAATACTCGAGACCACTCAATTACCTGTAGAGGTAATAAATGCACAACTTCGTACCAACTCTTGCCCTCAAATTACTCTTCATTTTATTTTCCTTTTATTTAAGGGATATATACATTGCTAATAATGTCAACATTTATTGTCCTTTACATATAAGATATGTATCCTTTATGTGTGCACTGTGGATGGTTTAATTGTAATCATGTTCAGTCTATCCTCATTACTATGGACCTCTTTATAACAGATCTCAGTTATAGTACAGTAATCAGTTATCCGCACAGTAATCAAACACCACTGTCATCCTCACAGTAATCAGATACCACTGTCTCTTTAAGAACACAGGCTGCTCGCTACACTGTGGGAGGTCATCAAAATTGACAAGCAATTGCTTTGATCGGCATTTATGTAATGGTATTCTATCAAGGAAGGTAATAAACAGCCTTTAATATTTTTAGCTTGCAGTAACAAAAATACCTTTTTAGCTGTTAAAAAGATCTTTGTACACTCAGCTGGTTTGTCAGCATCCTTGGACGGGGAAACAGAGTTAACCTTTAAGGTCAATGTCCTTTCATTCTGAACTACAGGCTGAGTTAGTTGAGGGAGTCTCACTTAGAGTAGGACAGGGTTTCCTCATGCAGCCACCCCAATCATCCAGACCTCCCATTTTGCATCAATCTCTGAATTCGGGAATCAGCAGCAGGATCAGCAGTTATTGCTGTTCTCCAGCTACACTGGACAAGATGGTGCCGGCAGGCCATCTTGGGCAGCTGCCCTCCATGTAGTGAGGGAGGTCCCACTGGCTGTCAGTGATGGGGCCCCTTGATTCTGACCCAGCGCCTGGACAGTGATGTCAATGCAGGAAAACCCTTACTTGGTTATAGCAGACAATCGGCAATATCGGACACCCCCCCCCCCCCCATGGTCCATTATAACAAGGGTTATCTGTCTAGCTTTTCACCGTGCCTCAGTACACATGATAACAATAAACTAAATTGAACTAAACTAAATCCACCCGCTGAAAGCATTTTCTTTCAATTATTTGACTCAGAAACTAAAAACTATTTCATACATTACATGCCCCTATGTTGTAAATGATGCCCACACTGGCATCATGAACATAGTTATTTTCCTAATAATTCCTTCTTGTGTTTTATTAATCCTCCTTTGCTATGAATTTGCAAGCAGAGAAATGCCTGTTGGCTATTTATTTAGTTTGTGGTGATTGTGGAGATATGCAATAATTCAATACCAAAACAGGCAATGTTTGAAACCCAACATCATAAAATGTTTCAAATCAGAGTGAGCAAGACCATACCTTCCAGTTGACCTTTATAATATTGAGGGCCGCGAGCAGTGGGCACGTAATCGCTCATCGTAACTCCTCATAAAATAAAGATTAAACTTCAAACTGGTAAGTTCTCGTTTAATCTTACTATTTTAAGTCAGATCAGGTACACCCTCTCTACATCCTATATGCTGCTGAAGAAGTACTCTGAGAAACAACAGCCATGAGGGATGGTGAAAAACTGTAGAACCATGACCTAACTATTTGTCATTTTGTGTGAAACAAAGAGCAACTTTGTGCCCACTGGTACATGTGGGACTAAATAAAGGCGAAGTGAATGTTATGCCTGACAGAATTAGAGTTGATGGTCATCAATGTAACACTTCTTCCCAAGGTTCCCCACTTCCACAATCTCAGGGCGTACGTTGGATGGTACTCAATATTGCAAGGCTGTATCATGGCTCCAACACTTTCCTTGGCCCTTCCTTCTACAACTAAACTTCCCATGAAAACAGACTTAATCTTCCGAGCTAATAAAAAGCCATTCAATCTCTGGTGACTACACTCCAGAACCAAGACAACACAAATGCCAGCAGCCAAACTGCAGTATGCAGGTAATGCTTACATTTGCACATTCACAGAGGCTGAGCTCCATGCCATTGTTGGTACTTTCACAAAAGGATTTGAAAAGATGGGTATAACACTCAACAAAAGCAAAACAATGGTCCTCCATTAACTTCCCATGCTGCACCACATTGCCCACAAACTATATAAAGATTCACAGCATGACCCTTGAAAATATGGATCACTTTTCAAATCTCCAAAGCAGCACAGTGATGATAAAATCACCATCATATTTAATGCCTGGGCACTGCCATTGGTCCATTAAGGAAAAAGGTGTCTGAAAATCAAGGCCGCACAACTGGCCCAATACTGGACACCAGTGATCCCTGTCCTCTGATATGCTTCTGGGACCTGGGATGTCATTCAGCAAGCACTGCCCCCCCCCCCCCCAAAATGTGTGAGACACAATCTTCCATGCATAAAACCATGCTGACTATCCTTTAATCAACTTCAGTCTTTCCAACTACATGTCTATCTTATACCTCAGAATCTTCTCCAGTAACTTTTCTACCACAGATGTTAGGCTTACTGGTCTTTAGTCCCCAGGTTTTTCTTTGCAGCACATTATAAATAAAGGTACTACATTAGCCAACCTTCAATCCTCAGGCACCTCAACCGTGTCTAACGATGATTCATATATCATACTTACACTTAGTCAGTTACATTGGATATGTCACACAGTTCGCAAGCCCATCATCTGTCTCTGAAATGAACACTTTATTCTACACTCCCTTATGGGAGGAGAGTAGTTGGTAAACAATGGAAATGATTCACATACATTCTGAAGACTTTGCGGAAATTTGAGGAGAAGGAAGTGGGTGGTAATGAAGGAAAAGAAGGTGGAGAAGGAGGAACAGAATGAACAGGAAAGGGGGCACAGAACATGGAGGATGTGTAGGATCAGGAGGAACAGAAATATATATATATATATCAAGGCAAATTCTGGTGAAACTGGACATCTGCAGTGTGTCATGCTCACCAGACATAGTCTGTAGAGTGACGTTAGTTTTTAAGGTTTAAAGCGTTAATAGCTAAATTTAATAGCCAACATTAAGATACATTCTATGTACCTCACAAATGGGGAATTACACTATGTTCTGTGTGCTGCCCGGCAGTAGCTCCCAGCATACCATGCGGGAGGAGCTCCCAGCATGCCGTAGCAGCAGGGGGGAAGCCACTAAGCCGGCAACTGGTCGGAGAATCTGCCAGACTGCGGCCTGCAGGAAGCAAGTTGTTTAGTCATAAAGTGATACAGCGTGATAACACGCCCTTCGGCCCAACTTGCCCACACTGGCCAACATGTCCCAGTCACACTAGTCCCACTTGCCTGTGTTTGGCCCATATCTCTACAAACCTGTCCTATTCATGTACCTGTTTAACTGTTTCTTAAACATTGGGATAGTCCCTGCCTCCACTACCTCCTCTGGCAGCATGTTCCATACACTCACCACCCTTTGAGTGAAAAAGTTACTGCTCAGAATCCTATTAAATCTTTTCCCCTTAAACCTATGTCCACTCGTCCTCGATTCATCTACTCTGGGCAAGATACTCTGAGCATCTACCTGATCTATTCCTCTCATGATTTTATACACTTCTATAAGATCACCCCTCATCCTCCTGCACTCAGAGGAATAGTCCCAGCCTACTCAATCTCTCTCTATAGCTCAGATCCTCTGGTCCTGGCAACATTCACGTAAATCTTCTCTGTACCCGCTCCAGCTTGATAACATCTTTCCTATAACATGGTGCCCAGAAGTCACGCCTGGGGCACAAAGATGGACGGGCGAGGAGTGGGACACCACGTCCAAGGAAGACGATGGCTGGAGACCTGCAGGAGCCTGCAGGCTTGCCTGGATCGGGCACCGCTCATAGGAACTAGAGCATGGACTGGACTTTGAAAATGGCGCCAAAGCATGGTGCCTTTTGCATGTGGGCTCAGTAGACTATTTCTGTACAGTTGCTAATTGAGGATGTGATTCAGTATGACAATACTGTACTGGACTGTATGTAAGAAAGGAATTTCACTATGCGTTTGCACATGTGACAGTAAAAACTCCATTCAACCATTGAATCGCCCTATACATATACAACCATCTGCAAAATATAGTGTAGTTAAGGGCCTGTCCCACGGGCATGCGACTCCATGCGGCAAGCGCCACCTAACCGGAAGTGGGGGCCGCGCGGACGTTGAGTGATCCCTGTACAGGGCCGGTCCCACCAGCATGTGGCTGCATGCGGCAAGCGCGACCAAACCGGAAGCGGGGGCCGCGCGGAGATCGAGTGAGTGACGCGGGAAGTTCGCGCGTGACGTATTGCGTCAAGACGCTGCGTACGGCGTCGAGACGCTGCGTTCGCCGTCGAGACGCTGCGCACGCCCGTTGAGGCGGTGCGTACGGCATCAAGGCGGTGCGTACGGCGTCGAGGCGGCTGCGGGCCGGCAGGCCGTTGCCGCACAGAATTTTTGAACACGGTCAGTTTTTCGGAGCCCCGCGCGATGTCGGGACCAGCTCCGCACAACTCTATACGGCTCCGGCGATCGAAGTGAGACCGGCCCCGCGAGGCCGTACGGCTCAAGCGACCACGTTAGGTCGCGCTTGCCGCATGGAGTCGCATGCCCGTGGGACAGGCCCTTTACTTGCTAGACTACTTGAACAGCGTCTCTCAAACATACAATCTCTATCACCAGCTGAAGGAGGCACATGAGAATACCAGCATGTGGGAGATTAGCTCCAAATCTCACACCATTATCAGTTGGAAATATATCATTATCCCTTCAACATCATTAAATTTATATTCTAGAACTCCTTATTCAACACTGTGGGAGAACGCTCACAAGAAAGAATTTAATAGTTTACAGAAGGTATCTCATCACTCCTTTCTTAAGGGGAATATATATATATATTCAATGGTATATGGACACACTGATCTGTTCTGTATTTATTTATGCCTACAATATTCTGTTGTGCTGAAGCAAAGCAAGAATTTCATTGTCCTATCTGGGACACATGACATTAAACTCTCTTGAACTTGAACTTGAACTTGAATGACAGTTAGTAAATACTCTTCCAGTAGATGAACCAGCTACAAAAATGAAGCAGTCAAAAGACTGCCCGAACAGAGGGATATCCATGTTTCAGATTACTGCTCTCTGCAGATTAGAAGTATTCTGATTAACATTGCAAAATACTGACTAAATTGAGGCAATTTTACACAAAGTAACCCTCTGTGTCTCAACAATACTAGAAAGCACCCATTTCCTGTTGAGTTAATAAATGTGCAACTTCATATCAACTCTTGGGATATTTGCATTGCTAACCAGGTCAACATTTATTGTCCTTCTCAAACAGTCCTTAAGTTAAAAAGGTAAAGATCAATCAGATTGCTGAAGATTTGGAGTCATGTATTAGGCCAGATCAGGGAAGGACAACAGATTTCATTAAACAAAGCGCATAAGTGAACCAGATGGATTTTGAGTGTAATCTGATAGTTTCATATTTAGTTAATGAGATTATTTAACAAAAAAAACACATTTGATTACAGACAATTTTTAATAACTGCCCATTCCTGTGCATCCTTGAAAAGCACATTTTTGGTCTCGTACAATTTTTATCATTAAGCTACTTCTGAAGTGCTGTAATGTTGCGAATGCCAATGTTTAAATGAAATGAGGGGAATTTGCTTCAATTAGCCCTTCAGCAATATTTTCTGCCATATTAGCTAATATGTTGGTGTGGATGTATTGCTTAGCAAATTACACAATCAAAAGAATGACCAAGTAACCTGACTGGCCTGAACTTAAACTGAGAATCCTCGATTGCTCACCCCCAAAATCTATTAATTATTCCCATCAATATCACTATATTTTTTAAAGCACTTTGTTAGATCTATTATTAAATTATGAAATCACCTGCAATCATGCCCTGGCATTACATATTGCTAACTACTAATGATGATGATAGTTGGGAAATATTGTGATTTACCCTCAAATCAAAAGTTTGTGTAGATGTCAGGTCCACAGAAGAGTTCCATGAGATCACAATGAATAACTTAAGTCATGTTTTAAGCTTTTACTTGATTTTGTTATGACATCAACATAAACTTGTTGCTGAGGCCTTCTTTTGATCCTGTAACTTGTTAAGTACAGGTACTTTCAAGAAGCACATTACTTATGATGCCGCAAAGCATTGGTGAAGGACAAGTTGCCTCCAAGTTCCAGTTGCAAATATGTTAAGTGTAAGAAGGAACTGCAGACGTTGGTTTAAACCAAAGATAGACACAAAAAGCTGTAGTAACTCCGCGGGACAGACAGCATCTCTGGAGAGAAGGAATTGGTGACGTTTCGGGTCGAGACCCTTCTTCAGACTGGTTAGGGATAAGGGTAACAAGAGATATAGATGGTGATGTGGAGAGATTAAAAAACAATGAATGAAAGATATGCAAAAAAGTAACGATGATAAAGGAAACAGGCCATTGTTAGCTGTTTGTAGGGTGAAAATAAGAAGTTAAGGGCCTGTCCCATTGACGCGGCCTTTCAGAGACTGTCTTCGACCTTCAAGCTCGAGGGCACTCGCCTGGAAAACCTCGAGCTGGATCGACTGTCAGCGATGAAACCGCGAGCTGGATCGACCGACCGCACACACACACACACACACAAACACATCGCAAAGGCGGGGGCCAAGGAAAGCGGGAGCGCTGTCTGAAATTCACACCCGCGATGAACAGAAAGGTAAAAGACGGCTGCATAGTGTACGGTAAGTCCTTTGGAGAGCGCGGGGGGGTGGGTGGGGGGAAGAGAAGGGAAGAGAGGAGGGGAGAAGAGGAGAGGAGGGGAGAGAAGGGGAGAGAAGGGGGGAGAAGGGGGTGAGAAGGAGTGGAGACACTTTTAAGAAGTCAGACAACGTTTAATAAAGTTTAGCGGACATTTTACATTACCGGTCGGTTTTCCTTGGTCCTGAAAACTCCAATGAGCCAATTAAAATGTCCGGTCAGCGAAGGAGATTGCCTACGGCTGCCCTCGACTGCCTGTAACTACATAGCGACCCCACTCCACTGCACTCAAAACAACCATGCCGACCAATTTTTACTCGCGGAAAATTTTTCAACATGCTGAAAAATTTTCCTCGACCAATCTGAGGCCGCGAGTATGCGGGAACTTCCCTCGAGCATGAAGGAGAGTTCCTATGACCTCCTAGGGCCACGTGTCGACCATGCTGTGAGTTTGAGTCGAGGGCAAACTCTTCTAAACTCGCAGATTAGGTCACCGCAGTGGGACAGCCCCTTTAGTGCGACTTAGGTGGGGGAGGGATAGAGAGAGAGGGAATGCCAGGGCTACCTGAAGTGAGAGAAATCAATATTCATACCACTGGGCTATAAGCTGCCGAAGCGAAATATGAGATCCTGTTCCTCCAATTTGCATTTAGCCTCACTCTGACAATGGAGGAGACCTAGGTCAGAAAGGTCTGTGTAGGAATGGGACGGAGAATTAATGTGTCCAGCAACCGGGAGATCAAGTATGTTCAGGCGGGCTGAGCAAAGGTGTTCCGCGAAATGATCGCCCAGTCTGCGTTTGGTCTCGCCGATGTATAAGAGTCCACATCTTGAACAACGGATACAGTAGATGAGGTTGGAGGAGGTGCAAATGAACCTCTGTCTAACCTGAAAGGACTGTCGAGGTCCCTGGACAGAGTCGAGGGATGAGGTATAGCGACAGGTGTTGCATCTTCTGCGGTTGCAGGGGAAGGTACCAGGGGAAGGGGGGAGGGGGTGGTTTGGACGGGAAGGGATGAGTTAACTAGGGAGTTGCGGAGAGAACACTCTGCGGAAGGCGGAAAGTGGTGGAGATGGGAAAATGTGAATAGTGGTGGGATCCTGTTGGAGGTGACCAAAATTTCGAAGGATTATGTGTTGTATGCGATGGCTGATGGGGAGTAAGGTATGGACTAGGGGAACCCTGTCTCTGTTGCGACTAGTGGGAGGGGGAGCAAGGGCGGAGCTGCAGGGTACCGAGGAGACATGAGTGAGGGCCTCATCTATGATGGGAGAGGGGAATCCCGGTTCCCTAAAGAATGAGGACATCTCGGATGTCCTTGTATGGAACACCTCAGCTTGGGTGCAGATGCGGTGTAGACAGAGGAATTGGGAGTAGGAGATAGAGTCCTTGCAGGAAGCAGGGTGGGAAGAAGTGTAATTGAGATAGTTGTGGGAGTCAGTGGGTTTATAATAGATGTCAGTCACTAATCTATTTCGTGTGATGGAGACTGTGAGGTCAAAAAAGGCGAGGGAGGGTGTCGGAGATGGTCCAAATAAATTTGAGTGCAGGATGAAAATTGGTGGTGAAGTGGATGATGTTCATGAGTTCTGCATCGGTGCATGAGGTAGCACCGATGCAGTCATCATGCTGGTTTAAACCAAAAATAGGCACAAAATGCTGGCAGTATCACTGGAGAGAAGGAATGGGTGACGTTTTGGGTTGAGACTCTTCTTCAGAATATGTTAGGTTTCTTGGAGACACAAGAGACTGGGGATGCTGGAATCTGAAGCAATAAACAATCTGCTGGAGGAACTCAGTCAGCCGAGCAGCATCTGTGGGTGTGAAAGTAATTGTTGATGTTTTGAGTCGAAACCCTGCATCAGGACGGGTGCAGAGTTTCAGGCTGAAAATAGAAAATGCCTTTCCCCCACCGATGCTGCTCATTACACTGAGGTCCTCCAGCAAATTGTTTGTACTCAGCCTTCTTCATTGATGTTGTGTCTAAATATTAGCATTCACAGCACTCGAGCACCAGGAGTACGTTCTTCAAAAAACAGATTCATCTTAAATCTGAAATATTTAAAAATAACATATTTTGGTAATTCAATCATGTAGCATATACATTTTAAATGCTAATGATATTGATTGTAAAATATGTCGTTGTTTCTATTAATACAATATCTAATTATCAAATGAGGTCTAGGATTGAGTTAAGGGAAGAAAAATGCCAGAAAATGGATAGATGTGTTCCTTTTCTGGTTTGGTGTAAATACAGCAGGGTGAATAGTGCACAAAAATCCACAATTCATATTTATATGGAGATATAATCAATCAATATAATTCTTATAATTAGTGCTGGTTTCCACACCATTCTGACCCTCTGTGTCCTTTAACATGGCAATATCATTAATCAAGTTTTGCATGTCAGTAACAAATAGCTGTCTGTTAAGAAGGCGATGACATTAATGTCAGGATCCTGAGTTCACTGGTTACATCAAGTAAAATTCCTCATTATAAAACTGTCATTCTGGGCAATGCCATCTCATGTAATCATGAATTTCAAAACAGGCTAGTGCTGAGGAAGTGCATAACACATTGAAATTATGTAAGATTTATAATCCAGCTGCATGAATGTATCATATACTCATTACAAATATTCTGATCCATAAAACAACTTTGTTACTGACTTCAATAAATAGTTCTTGGAAATAACAAAGTCAAAGCAGTAAGGTTATTAATGTGTATGTTTCAACTTTTTCCAAGTTTATTAAACAAACCACTAGTGACAATTGTGGTGGTGTTGGAATCTTAGAAGTGTTGAACAGCTGAGATACTTCAATTAAGAATCCACAACATTTGGATCTCTAGTACTTCTTGGTTCATCATACTGCAAGGAATTAGAATGTATGTTTTCAGAAATATCTTAAGTATTGTGGAGGACTCTCCTAGTGGCAGCATGCTGTAAAGGTTGCAAATTTGTTTGCTCCCTTAACTTTTAACCTTCACTTACCACTCTTTCAATGTTACTTGTGATTAGTTGACTTCAAGGCACGGTCTAACTTTTCATAAAGTGTTGATAACACTTTTACACGCCTTAATCCTGAAAAGGATGGAGACAAGAAAGAAAGGAGGCTCCCCAAGGAAGGAACAGGGGAAAGCCACAACCACAGCCACAGCTTCTGAATCTAGTATCATAGAAGCAATATTAAAAATGAACGATGAATTGAAAGATGAACTAAAAAATGAAATGAAAACAAGATTTTGCAATTTGGAAGAAATGGTGAAAGGAGTTTCAAGCAAATTGAAGGAATTTCAAGAAAAGCTGACTATGTTACATGATGAACTTCGTGAACAAAAAGAACAAATTGATAACTTGCGAACCCTGGGCCAGGAGAGAGAATGGAAGATTGAAAAACTGGAACGGAGAATGAATGAAAATACTCAAGCACTTCAGCAATATAAGACTAAAAATATGGACCTGGAAAAAAGAATCCGTCGATTGAATTTACGAATAGTTGGTTTGCCGGAAGGTTAAGAAGGAGATAATGTTATAAAATATGCTTCTAAAATGATAAAGGAGACTTTCAACATTGAGCACAATGAAAATCTTCCATTTTTGTATAACGCACACAGGATTGGCAAGAAACCGAGACACTTGATTGTTCGATTTCACTTTTTGCAAATGAAGGAGAATATTCTCCAGGCAGCAAAGTTGGGCGTGGTTGAATATGAAGGATGCAAGTTTCGGTTTGTTCCTGATTATAGTTACGAGCTTTTGGAAATAAGAAAGTCTTTTCATAATGTAATGTATGAACTATATAAGAAAACATTGTGCCCAGCCTTACTTTATCCAGCTAGTCTGCGTATACGACTTTTCAATGGTAACATTCGATTTTTTAACAATCCTCAAGATGCTTCCAGCTTTTTGGAGAGTTACGAGGGTGAAGGGGAGTAATTTATAGCTGATTAAGATATAATTGGAGATTTACTGTTCCTATTTTGACAATATACCGTTTGGTAATGATTAAGAATTTAACTGGATGAGTTGTTTTTCTTTTATATATATTAATTTTTATGAATTTCTCTGTTAATTTGTGTTCCCCTGTCTTTAAACAAATTAAGTGAACGCAGTTCTTGTTTTTCCTATTTTGACCTTGGATAATAATATGCAGCTCTTGCTCTTCAGTTTCATTGCAAACATGTATTTTTTTCTCTTTCTCAAATGACAACAAAGACCGTGTTATGACTATTGAGTGGCAAATATGCTCTTTTCTATGTCGGGTGCTGTTGCTAGGAGAGATGGGGGGTAGGGAAGTGATTAGGTAGCTTACTGACTATTGGTCAGTTTCGGGCTTTACATGGGTGGGAGGGGGGATGGGGTCTCTTGTTTCTTATTTAGTGTTTTTCATTTGTACAAAATCTGAACTACAAAAATGTCTGAAATGTCGTCACTTCTGGCTCCGCCCTAGATTTTTCTTCTTCCAGTATCATGAACTATTAGGCTTTAAGAAATTAACCCTTTACATCCCACATGATTTTTACAAGCAATATGGATAAAGTTATTAACTTCCTTTCATGGAATGTGAATGGCTTGAACCATCCCATTAAGAGGAAAAACATTTTTAAAGCTCTTCGCAGACTAAATGCTCAGATTATTTTTGTTCAGGAAACTCATGTAAGGCAAGATGACAATCAACGATTTTCCAAGTTTTGGAGAGGACAGCAGTTTCATTCAAATTCACAGGCTAAAGTGAAAGGAGTCTCTATTATTATTGACTCCTCAATTCCGTTTGTTCATTATGAAACAATTTCTGATCAATATGGTAGATTTTTGGTAATTACTGGTGTTCTTTATAAGCAAAAAGTTGCTTTGGTGAATGTTTATGCACCAAATATTGATCACCCTGAGTTTTTTAAACAGTTAATTGCATCCTTTCCTAATTTAAATGAACACTTTTTAATAATGGGTGGAGATTTCAACTGCTATCTGAACCCATTGATTGACAGATCTACATCTGATCATGTGCTTCCAAATAAATCAGCTAGTTTTATCAATTATTTTTTACTTGACTCTGGAATGTTAGAAGTTTGGAGATTCACACCCAAATGACAAAGAATTTTTTTTCCTCATGTATATCATAGTTATTCTCGGATTGACTACTTTATAATAGATTCTCGGCTAGTTTCATCGGTCAATGCATGTGAGCATGATGCATTTGCTATTTCTGATCACGCACCATTGAAACTATCAATCAAAATACCTGATTCCAAGTTTAGTGCTAAACAATGGCGATATAATGCTACTTTGCTTCAAGACTTAAATTTTATTAATTTTATTAAAGATCAGATTGCTTTTTACTTCTTGACAAACTCTACTGAAGAAATATCCAATGGTAGTCTGGGATGCTTTTAAGGCATATATTCATGGACACATTATTTCATATTCCGTGGGATTAAAAAAACAAACTCAAAAAGAAATACATACATTGGCTGACGAGATTAAAGAAATTGATAAAAAATATTCAAAAGCTCCTAGTTTAGAGCTCCATAAGAATAGAGTTGAACTTCAAGGGTTTCGGCCCGAAACGTTACCTATTTCCTTTGCTCCATAGATGCTGCTGCAACCGCTGAGTTTCTCCAGCATTTTTGTGTACGTTCAATTGAGATATGATTTGTTATTAGTATCACCGATTGAGAACCAGCTACTTAAAACCAAAAGTCAATTTTATATACATGACGAAAAATCTGGTAAATTACTCGCTAATCAGTTGAAAGTGGTGTTGGCCAAGCATCACATTACTAAAGTGAGTAAATGGGATGGTACACTAACTGTAGACCATGACGAAATTAATAAATCCTTTCAGGAATTTTATACCTCCCTATACCAATCAGAATTTCCTACTGATTCCAATATAATACTGAGTTTTTAAAGAAACTGAACTTACCAAATTTACCATATAATGAGTCTCTGTTGTTAGATGAAACCATCACGGAAGAAGAAATACAGAAAGCAATTCTTTCAATGAATTGTGGTAAAGGTCCCGGTTTAGATGGGTTTACAGTAGAATTTTTAAAGTATTTTTCAAATTTATTGTCTCCCTGGCTATGCAAAGTTTTTAAAGAAGCCTTTTTAAGGAATAGATTACCACAATCTTTTTATGAAGCATCTATTTCTTAAATTCTTAAAAAAGATAAAGACCCTACTGAAGTGACATCATATATACCTATATCACTGTTAAATGTAGATTCCAAAATTCTTTGAAAAATATTAGCTATGAGATTGGAAAATATTTTACCGCAAATTATCTCTGAAGATCAGACAGGTTTTATTAAAAATCGTTACTCATACTTTAACGTTAGGAGATTAATGAATATTGTATATATAGCGTCAAATAAAACCCCAGAATGTGTCATTTCACTTGATGCCGAGTAGGCGTTTGATAGAGTAAAATGGGAATACTTATTCAATAAACTTGAAAAATTTAAGATTGGTCCAAAATGTATTTCTTGGATCAAGCTGATAAATCATATACCTCAGGCTTCTGTACTTACTAATAATCAGAGATCCCCTTTTTTCAGGCTCTTTCGAGGTACTAGACAGGGCTGTCCTTTAAGTCCTTTACCATTTGATATTGCTTTGGAACCTTTGGAACCTATTAGGGAATCCCCTAATATTTTTGGTATTGTCCACGGGAATAAGACACATAAGCTATCTCTTTAAGCAGATGATCTGTTATTATTCATTTCTAAACAAGAGAAATCTATCCCGGCAATAGTAGCATTACTTAATCAATTTAGTAGTTTCTCTGGTTATAAACTAAATCTTAGTAAGAGTGAGCTTTTTCCATTAAATAATTTAGTTTCGAATAATGGACAGTTTCCACTTAGATTGACTACCGAAAGTTTTACTTATTTAGGTATTAAGATCACCAAGAAACACAAGGATTTATTTAAAGCTAATTTTATGCCTTTAATTAACCATATTAAACAACAGTTTACTAAATGGTCACCAATGTCCTTATCTTTAATCGGCCGAATCAATGCTATTAAAATGTTCATTTTACCTAAATTTCTGTATTTATTTCAGACGATACCAATTTTTATCGCCAAATCTTTCTTTGATATTATTGATTCCAAAATGTCTTCATATATATGGCAGAATAAAAATTTCAGACTAAGTAAAAAATACTTACAGAAATCAAAAAAAGATGGTGGTTTGTCATTGCCGAACCTTAGATTCTACTTTTGGGCAGTCAATGTTCGTTATTTAACATTAAAAAATATATATATATATTTAAATATTTTTATTTATTAGAAGTATTGTACATTGCAGTGATATCAACCAACAATAACATAACATATTTCTTGTACCACTTCTTGGGATAGACATTTATCACAGATGGAAGAGACATTTGGATACAATTTACTTATTTTAGTTTTTGGTGTAATATAGTCTATGTAAAGTTTTTAATTGGATTAGAATGTGTCTTACATTAATCGAGCATTTATGCACATATAGCAAGAGTTTATCCCAACTCTCTTTCGAGATTTTTATAGCTAGTTCTTGTTTCCAATCTCTTCTAATTCTATCGGATGATGGTATTTCTATATTTAGGATGATATTATACAAGTATGATATTAAATTAGTTGATTCCGCCTTTATATTTATTGCATCGTCTAATAGGTCAGGAGACAAATTTTGATATTCTTGTGTATATTTTTTCAAATAGTCACGGATTTGAAAATATTTAAAATATTGATTACTTCTCAGATTGTATTTAAGTTGTAGTTGGTGAAATGATAAAAAATTTCCATTATCATACATGTCTAAAAACGTTGTAATTCCTATTCTATCCCAGTATGTAAATGATTTATCTATAATAGATGGTTTAAACGACTACCCGTGAGAAGTGAGGCTACTATGAAGTTCGATGTCAAACCAGCCAGAATACGAGTCGACAAGAACCAGGTACTGCTTGCCATGCCACTCAAATATGTCAGCTGCCACTGTAGACCACGGGAGGGCAGGAGGCGGGTGTGAGAGAAGTAGTTGCTTTTGTTGATGAGGTGCCAAACTGCACAGGATGCCACATTCTTGAGAATGTATTCAGCCATACCATGCCAGCAAAACATGTTTTTTGCTCGTAGGACAGTTGCTTCAGCGCCTGGATGCCCTGCATGGACAGCATTAAAATACTTGCTGTGTAAAGAAGGAGGGACTGCAGCCTTGTGGCCTTTTACGATAATACCATCTTGTAATACTAGTTCATCATGGATGGCAAAGAAGGGCCGAACTGGAAGCGGTACATTGTAATGCTTGTCAGGCCAGCCGCATTTAATGACGGAGGCCAGTGACCGTAAGGTACTGTCAGCAGCAGTGTGGGCAACCAGGTCCTCCACACAGGACGAGGGAATAAAAGACACAGTCATTATCACAAAGTCGTCATCCGCTGAGGGCGGACCCTTGCTGGTCTTTCAGGGAGCACGCAAGAGGGTGTCAGCCAGATGCATATCCTTACCACGTTTGTAGGTCAGAACAATGTCATACTTTTGAAGTTGAAGCAACATCCGTTGAAGGCGTGCTGGAGAGGCATGTATCGGTTTGTTAAAGATGCTGATCAGGGGTTGGTGGTCAGTTTCAATAATGACTGTTTGTCCAAAGATAAAGTCATTAAACTTCTTGCAGGCAAAAACTACTGCTAGCAGTTCCTTTGCAATTTGGGCGTAGCGTTGTCCTGTGTCAGTCATGGTGCGCGAAGCATAGGTGAGAGGCTTGCTGCCGCCTAGTCCATCTTGAAGACATGCTGCGCCTAGTCCATGTTGTGAAGTGTCACAAGTCAGTGTGACCGGTCATTGAGGATCAAAATAAGCAAGAGTAGGGCACAAGACATTTGCTGCTTATGAGTGTGAAACGCCCTCTGCTGTTGCTCGTGCCAGGCCCAAACAGTGTCTTTGTGGGTAAGCTGGCGCAGCGGGGCCGATATTTCACTGAAGTTCGGAATAAATTTACTCAGGTAGTTTACAATGCCAAGGAATCTCTGCAGACTAAGCACGTCTGTGGGTGCTGGTAACTCGTTGATAGCAGTGGTTTTTGCCAAATCAGTTTTTAGGCCGACTTTAGTAAACACATACCCTACATAGTTCACCTCACTTACTCTGAATTTACACTTTTGAGGGTTTAACTTGAGGTTGATTGCATTGGCGCTCAATGTTAAATTCACATCGTGTTCTTGGATAGTTCGTCCAGCAATGAAGATATCATCTACTACAATGGAGCACGGGTAACCTGCAAACAATTGTTCCATTGCCCGTTGAAATACTTCACTAGCAGAGCTTATGCCAAAAGGCATGCGAAGGAATCTGTATCGCCCGAAGGGTGTGCTGAAGGTAGCAACTTGGAGGAGTTGCGTTCCAGAGGAATCTGCCAGAATGAACTCTTGGGATCTAGTACTGTGAATACTGTTGCTTCAGCCAGCTGCGCTGCAATCTCATCCACTGTGCGCATGGGATAGTGGGGTCGCTTAATGGCTGTGTTTAAGTCCTTGGGATTGATGCAAATCCGTATTTCATCCTTGTTCTTCTTCATTGCTATGACCATGGTCGAGACCCAATCAGAGGGTCAGCGACAGGGACAATCACACCCAGAGACACCATTCTGTCAAGTTCATTTTGAACACGGTCCCGCATAGCATGGGGAATCCTGTGTGCCGGACGGACAACTGGAAGTACCTCGGGGTTAATCGTAATTGTATACTTGACAGGCAGCCTGCACAGCTTGTCGTCAAACACATTTTTGTATTGTGTCAGGATTTTTTGAGTAAAGTCGCAAGTTGTAGTCAGATGACAAACAGAAGCACTGAAAGTGACCAGTCCCAGGTCGTTACAAGCCTTAACACCCAGCAGTGATGGCACATTTTCACGAACAATATAGAAACTCAGGCTGTGGACACTTGAGTCAAGACAGCATCGTAACTCGACTTGACCGATAGGGTGCACGGCACCTTCTGCAAATGGAAGAAGGGTAGCAGCCATAGGATTGATAGTCTCTGTTTTTCGTAGTTTCTACAATTCAGATAAGGAGAGCACATTACACCGTGCACCTGTCTATTTTCAGAAAAAAGCTCTTGCCATTAACGAGCAAAGCGACCTTGGGATCTTGATGTTTATGAGGCAAGTCAGACAGGGAATGTACATCCATATCAAGATCCTCATTAGCAGACAGCATGTCCGTGGGAGCCGTTTGATAACACCCAGAGTCCATGTTCCCATAGTTGAGTGAATTGACAGATTGTCTTGTTTGAACTGTTGCTACGCGAGCGGCAGTATCGGAAAAAATTGTTGCGTTTTTCTCAGAAGTGACAAAGCATTCCATAAGCCGGGCAATGGTCACGGTCAGCAACATGCGAACCTCCACAATTCAAACAATTATTTATGAGTTTAACGGCAGACCTGTCGGGCACTTGAGGAAATTGGCGAGAAGCTTGATAAAGTGTGTGGCAACATTAACATCGTGGGAAGAGTGGGGGCCATGTCCCAAGATTTTAGCATAAGCATCAGCCATTTCAGGAATGCAACAGCGGTTTTCAGCAGTCTTCAGAGTGAGTTCAGTATAGCGTAATAGCTCATCCCGTACTTTATCATTGAGAATTCCATAGACCAGTCGGTCACGAACTAGGCTGTCACATAAATCTCCAAAGGCACATCTACTGCCAATGTGTTTCAAAGCACTAACGTATCTTTCAAAAGGTTCGCCATGTCTTTGGCTTTGCGAAAAAAATATATGTCGCTCCATTACTAGATTAGTATGTAACTCACATAACTGCCAAAATTTGTTTAGCAGGCAGTCGGGGTCCCGGATGGACTCAGCGGGAGCAATCTGGATACCAGCCAGATCAAATCTAGCTGGTTCATAATGAAATCTTCTGGCACGCTGAGCAGCCTCTGTGCCTGCTAGATTGAGGAGAATAGAGGCATGAACATCTGGAGCAGCAGCCGGGTGCACCGCGTGTATATCAATGGTGAAATCTTCTTCAAATATATGCCATCGCTCGGCAAGATCTTCATCAAACACAAAAGGCTCTGGTTTTCTGAGAGCAGAGGCCATGGTAAAACATATACTGGACAAAATAAATAAATGAATAAATGCAATAGAATTAGGAGAGGAGTGAGTCAGAGTTTTCTGACTCCATATTGGATTGACATAACTCACACAAAGGGATTAGGATCCAAAGTCTTTTATTAGCAATTCAGCAGAGGTAACTTCATCTTAACATGCAGCTCAAGACTGAGAAAGGGAAAAGGGCTTTCTATTAAACCTGTGGGCGGAGCCACAGTATGACTCATAGCATGAGTGACGCTGATCTACAGAAGGGCAAAGGGAGTCAAGAGTCAAGAGTTTTATTGTCATGTATCCCGAAACAGAACAATAAAATTCTTACTTGCAGCTGCACAACCTTCATCAGCCATCTGGTTGTCTCCTCCCCTCCCCCAGCCCTCGGGCTCCTCCTCCTCCTTTTCCTTTTTTCCTTTCTTCTCCCCACCCCCTATCAGTCTGAAGAAGGGTTTCGGCCCGAAACGTTACCTATTTCCTTCGCTCCATAGATGCTGCTGCACCCGCTGAGTTTCTCCAGCATTTTTGTGTACCTTCGATTTTCCAGCATCTGCAGTTCCTTCTTTAACAGGTATGTAAACATATTACTCTATAAATCTCTGTAAAAAATAACTTTTTGATTAGTACCGGTTTCAGAGTTTATGGGAAGAAGGCAGGAGAATGGGGTTAGGAGGGAGAGATAGATCAGCCATGATTGAATGGCGGAGTAGAGTTGATGGGCCGAATGGTCTAATTCTACTCCTATCACTTATGATCTCATGAACTTTGTAATAAACAACAAAAAAGTCAATATATCTCTATTATTATAAAACTCTGATCTTGGATGTGGATGTATTTATTTGTGTGTGTGTGTCTTGTTTGTCTGTGATTCACATCTCCTCGAAAACACGACATATTAACGGTGACATTTTTACATATTCCAATAGAGATTTACCTCATGATTTCAAAAATTGCCTCAACTGAAAATGTGATTCCTTATTTCTTGATTTTTTAAATTAAAATTGTTCACAAATCTGAGATCTTTTTTAAAGCTAACGAGCTGATGACGTCAGAATGGCTCTGCTCCTCGCGGCCAGCTGCACACAGTTTTTAAAGTGCAGCCTGCTGGCCACTGTTTTTGCACGCGCTGCGAGTTATGTTAATCCCCCCCCCGGACTCGCAGTCAACTCGCACTCGGCCGGCCGGCCGCAGCGCCCCGCCCGCAGCCCAGCCACCCTCACTCCCCCGGGCTCTGGATTGAAGCCGCTGAACACGCAGTAATTTGGTTGGGCTTCCGAGGGCTTCAGAGGTCCCGAGGCCCGCCGCCCGCTCGCCGAGTTCAAGTCTACCTTCTCCCTCTCTCTCCCCTCCTCTCCTCCTTCTCCCGTCCTCTCCCCCACTACCCCATCTCCCCCCTCTTCCCCCTCCTCTCACCCTCCTCCCCCTTCCTCTCCCCCTCCTCTCCCGCTCCCCCTCCTCTACCTCACCCCCCCTCCTCTCCCACCCTTCCACCACTCTCTCCCCCCACTCCCCCTCCCCACCTCTCCGCCTCTCTGCCCCTCTCTCCCTCCTACTCTCCCTCCTCCCCTCCTCCCCAGCCCCCACTCTCCACCCCCCTCCCCCTCCCCCTCTCTCCGCTTCCCCCCTCTCCTCCCCCCCACCCTCACCCACAAATAGGACAATAGGCACTTCACGGCCAAGCCAAGCTTTAGACTTTAGAGATTCAGCATGGAAATGCGCCCTTCGGCCCACCAAATCCATGGCAACCACCAATCCCTGTACCAAAGCTAACTATTCAGCTCAGCTTCTCCATGGCAAAATCTGGAAAGGTCATATGTCAACCAAAAAACAACAAGAAGAGACACAGAAACTGTAGATGTTGGAATCTTGAGCAATAGACGAAAGACTGGAAGAACAGTAGCTCAGGCAGTATCTGTGGGAGGAATGGGTTTTGGGTCTGGACCCTTCTTCAGGAATAGGGGGCAGAAAGCTGGAAAAAAGTGATGGGGCAAATGTGGTGGATACAGGTGGTGGGGAATGATTGGCAGATGGGTGGAGTAGTGGCGAAAAGCTAGTTAAAAAGTGTAGATGAGATATGCATGTGCCTTTAACATAGTGACCTCATACCTACTAACCACTCCCCATATCACAAGTATATCTACAACCTCCCCACCCACAGATCGCTCTCTAGTTCCTGTGACAGACCACGTACAGCTAGTGCTATGTGTAATGCTCCAGTATGAATAAAGATAGTAAAGTAACGACGCCTCGTTATGAATCCTTTACATGGTGTCAAATAACTTACCTTGCGCCTCCTGTTTATCGGTTTATCATTTAATTTTGTCCCAGTTTTTTGTTTCCTCCGCCCTCCTGTTTCTTTGTCATGGCCTCTTCTGCCCGTAAGCCCGATGTGCTCGTTTTTGATTTAGACATCGCCCTTCGATGGGACACATTCAAACGTGACTTTGAACACTATTTCACGATTGCTCATCCTGACGCCGCCCCCGCTCTCAAAGCCTCCCTGCTTCTCAACTTGGCTGGTCCCGATGCACTGACTCGCTCTGACTTCTTCGTCTACGCTGCGGGGGAATCAGCTCGGGACCCGGTATGTCTGTTGGCTAAGTTTGACGCTATTTGTGACATTCCGACTAATTGCATCTTAGAACGTTTTAAACTGTTCGCGCGGCGTCAGCTCCCTGGGGAATCTGCTGAGAACTATGTCATTGCGCTGCGGCACCTCGGTAGGCGCTGCCGCCTCCGAACGTGGAGCCCCGATGAGATTATCAGGGACCTACTGATTTACGGTCTCCGTGATGAGAAGCTCAGGGCCGAACTTCTGCGCAAGCCGGATCTGACTTTGGCCGATGCCATGCACGCTACTCGCTTAGCTGACGCTGTTTCCTCAGCGGCGCCGCCGGCCGAGCAGGCGATCAACTTTGCCAGCACTCCCAGTCATCTCATGAACACACCCCAGTCGCGACCCCCAGGGTCGCTCGCTGCTCGAGAGGGACGCGCCCCGGGGGTCGGTGCTGCTACAAGGGGAGGTACCCAGCAAAGGTGCCCTAATTGCAACTTCACAACTCATCAATTCAATGTGTGCCCTGCCTTAGGAAAGACTTGCAACGTCTGCAATAAATTGAACCATTTTGCTGCGGCTTGTCGTTCCCGTGGGAAGCCTGTCGCTGCTCGAAGGGGAAATTTAAACAACCTTCTACAAGCTGACAACGAGCTCAGCTCCCAGTGCTATTCCGATGAACATTCTGTTTCTACATCTGACTCCTCTCAGGGGGAGACCAACTTGTTTACCGTGTTGGACGCACATGCTATAATAACGGATCCTTCTGTGCAAGTCACTGTGAACAACTCGACCTTCACTGCTAAAATCGACACGGGGGCGGTGACCAATGTAATGTCAACATCCCTTTTCAACCAGATAAGAACTAATGAGCAGATATTTTCTCAGAGCTCAACCTTGCATGCCTACGGTGGGGAGATTCTTACTCCTGTGGGCAAGGCCACGCTACACTGTAAGATACTAGAGACCATTCGGCCCCTCACCTTCTATCTCCTCGATCGAAAATGCATTCCCCTGCTGGGGATCCAGGCATGCCAGGAAATGGGACTGGTGTACTTCCACCGGGACATCCACCAGGTGCAGACTCTTATGGACCCGCTGGCCGATTATCCCGACCGCTTTGATGATAAGCTAGGCAAACTACCCTGCAGCTACAAGATTGTAGTGGACCATAAGATCGTTCCCGTGGTCCATGCTCCTCACCGTGTCTCCTTCGCCATGAGGGACAGAATGGAGGCGACCCTACACAGTATGGTACAAATGGGCGTCCTAAAGGCGGTCGTCGAGCCCACCAGCTGGGTCTCTTCCATGGTTGTTGCTGCTAAAAAGGACATGAGCGAGATACGCATCTGCATCAACCCCAAAGACCTCAACCTGGCCATTCGACGCCCTCACTACCCTATGAGAACGGTGGAAGACGTCGCTGCACAGGTTGGTCCAGCAACGGTTTTTTCTGTCCTCGATGCCAAAAGCTCCTTCTGGCAGATACCACTGGACGAGCGGTCGTCCATTTTGACAACTTTCGCCACCCCCTACGGAAGGTTTCGGTTCCTCCGAATGCCATTCGGGATCAACTCTGCCAGCGAGGTATTTCAGCGGACCATGGAGCAGTTGTTTTCAGATCTGCCTTGCGCCATAATTGTTGACGACATCCTCGTTTACGGTAAGGACGTTGCCGAACACGATGTCAACCTCCGCCTGGTCCTGGACCGGGCTCGGCAGATCAACTTGAAACTGAACCCCAAGAAGTGCCGATTCCGCGTCTCGGAGGTCACCTATGTTGGACATGTATTCACCGCTGAGGGGCTAGAGCCAGACCCGCAGAAAACGGCTGCCATCTCAGGGATGCCCCCTCCTACCAATGTGGCAGGCCTGCAACGCTTCCTCGGCTTGGTAAACTACCTGGGGAAGTTCATCCCCGACCTCAGCGAGCTCAGCGCTCCCCTGAGGGATCTGATCAAAAAGGACACGTCCTGGCTTAGGTTACCCAACCATCAGAAGGCATTTGACATTCTTAAGTCTAAGCTGATCAGCACCCCCACGCTCAAGTTCTTTGACCTGCAGCGTCCCATTGTCCTCACCTGCGACGCCTCCCAATTCGGACTCGGTGCCGCCTGCCTCCAGGTCCATGACGGCCTGCAGCTACCTGTCTCCTTCGCGTCCTGCACCGTGACCTCCACCGAACAGCACTACGCGCAGATTGAGAAGGAGCTACTGGCCGTGGTGTTTGCCTGCTCCAAATTCCGGGACTACATCGTGGGCAACACTTTCACCGTTGAAACTGACCATCAGCCACTTGTCACCATCCTCAACAAGTCGATCCATGTGGCCTCATCACGCCTGCAGCGCATGATGCTGCAGCTCCAGCGCTTCACGTTCACGGTGGTTTATCGTAAGGGCAAGGACATGTTCGTGGCCGACACGTTGTCTCGCGCCCCGCTGACGTCCACCGCTCGCCACCAATACGAAATGTCTGAGTTATTGGTGCTACGATTGAACATCGTCCCCTCGCAGCAGATGAAGTCCCTGGTTGAACACACTACCAATGACCCTGCCCTGCAACAGCTGTCTGCCGTCATCCGGCAGGGCTGGCCTGACCGTCGCTCGGCACTGCCGGCTGGTGCCGTGCCCTACTTCCTGATTCGGGACGAGCTCGTACTGCACGACGGCGTGGTGGTGAAGGTTCACAAAGTGGTCGTGCCCGCGGCGCTGCACGACCAATATTTTCAAGTCGCTCACCGCGGTCACCCTGGGGCCGAAGCCACCGTGTCTCTCGCCAGGAGCCGGTTCTATTGGCCGGATATGGCCAAATACATCCGGGAGAGGGTCTCCTCGTGTTCCACCTGCAACAGCCGCGCCCCCCACCAGCAGCGTCAGCCGCTTCTACAGCAGCCCGCGCCCGAACTGCCCTGGATGGTGCTTGCCGCTGACATTTTCGAGTGGCGGGGCAAACATTTCCTGGTTCTCGTTGACTCCTACTCCAGCTGGTTTGTGGTCGACCGGCTGCATTCCGTGACCTCTTCGGCCGTCATCGACAGGTTGTACCCTCATTTTGGCACTTTTGGCCCCCGGCAAGCCTGCAGTCGGACAATGGCAGCCAGTTCACGAGCTCCGAGTTTAAAGCGTTCGCTTCCAGATGGAACTTCCGCCATTTCACCAGCAGCCCGGAGTACCCGCAAAGCAACGGTTTGGCCGAGCGCGCAGTCCGCAGTGCTAAGCACCTGTTGGAACAGTGTGGCGGCATTAACTCCGACTTCCATCTGGCCCTCCTCAACCTTCGGAACATTTCCCGCGACTCTGCCATGGGTTCACCTGCTCAGCGGCTCATGTCTCGCGCTACCAGACTCCCGCTCCCTGTGGCCCAGCGCTCCCTCATACCCTCTATCCTCCCGCCTGCGGCGGTTCAGAAACGCATTGCCTTCAGGCACGACGTCCAAAAGCGTTCCCATGACAGGTCCTGCCACCCGCTGCCGCGCCTCTTCCCCGGTCAAGTTGTCCGTATGCAGACCACTCCCGGTCACTCCAAGCTCGCTACTGTCGTCGGCTCCGCGGGGTCGCCCAGGTCCTATTTCGTCGACCACGCTGGGGCCATTTACCGACGGTCCCGCCAGCACCTTCGGCTCGTCAACGAGCCGCGTCCTCCTGCCGCGGACCCCTTTGCTCCCCCACTGCCAGTTTCGCGTCAGGGCGTTGCTCTGCCCGTCCGTCCTGACATGCAACGTTCTGCTCCTCCTCCGCCCCTTCCGTTCCATCCCACTCCGACCAGTCCTCGCTCGCCTGCCCGCGCTCGTCCCGGTCCCGACCCCGCATCCCCTCCGGGTTCGGTGCCGCGGTCTCTTCCGTCTCCTCCCGTTTCTCCCTTTCAAGTTCGTCTTTCCCCGCCGGTGCCTCTTCCTCCTGCAGGAAGGGTGGATGGCGAGACGCGAACCCGGGCGGGACGTCTTGTCAAACCGCCTGACCGCTATGGCGATTTTGTTTAACTATCCTAGCGCATGAGCCATGGTCGCCATGTCACCATTGTATTTGCCTGTTGTTTCGAAGAGGAAAGATGTAGATGAGATATGCATGTGCCTTTAACATAGTGACCTCATACCTACTAACCACTCCCCATATCACAAGTATATCTACAACCTCCCCACCCACAGATCGCTCTCTAGTTCCTGTGACAGACCACGTACAGCTAGTGCTATGTGTAATGCTCCAGTATGAATAAAGATAGTAAAGTAACGACGCCTCGTTATGAATCCTTTACAAAAAGGAAACAAAAGAATGTCAGAGAAGGAAAGTAGGAGTGAAATGTAAAGACAGAGGGAAGGATATTCAGGGAAGGGGACAGGAGGAAGGGATGATAAAAGGGAAAACATGGAACTCGAGAATGGGAGATGAGCGTACAGAGGAGGTGAAAGGAGCATAGTAACGTAAATGATGGGAGATGGTAGGAGAAATGTGTGCACACTTGGGTGGGGGCAGAGGAAGAGGGAAGGTAGGCAGATATTACTTGAAATTGGGGAATTCAATGTTGATTTCATTGGATTGTAAGCTTCCAGAGCAGCCCATCATGTGCAACCTTAACAAAGGCCTTATTGACGTCTATGTAGACTACGTCTACAGCGCCTTCACCAACCTTCGTGGTTATTTCTTTACAAAATTCTATTAAATGCACGAGACACACTCTCCCATGTATAAAATTCTTATCCCTAATCGTGTCTTTATGTCTTTCTCAGTAAAAAGAGAAATATTCATTGAGGGCCTTTTGAAGAAGTAACGAGAACATTTGACAAATTCAAAGTTATAGAAGGTTCTACCTTGATTTGATTTCCCAAAATGCAACACCTCGCACTTATCTGAATGAACCCCCATTAACGATCCCTCAGTTCACTTGTCCGGCTGATCAAGATCCTGCTATAAATTTTGATAACCATCTTCGTTATCGAGGATACCACCCACTTTAGTGTCATCTTCAAACTTACTAATCATACTTAGTACATTCTCATCCACATCATTGATATAAACCACAAAAGCAATGGGCCCAGTACCGATCCCTGAGGCACACCACTAGAGAAAGGCCTGCATTCTGAAAAACAACCTTCCACCATCAACCTCTGCATCTTTCCATGAAGCCAATTCTCTATCCAGTTGGGAATCCAATTAAGGGAAGCTAGAGAAACACATGAGGAAGGAATGAATAAAGGGTGTTTTATGAGAATGATTAGCACGAGCCTTGTCTGGAACCTAATCACCACCAAACTGCTTACTTATTGGAATAAATAGTTTGTAAATAGAGTAAATTGAAAGATAATAATCCCTCAGCCTCATTATTAACATATATAATGAAAACTTGGTAAGACAATACAAATGGCTTCCTTTGGGGAAAATAGCTTCATAAAATCAATGACAAAAAATAACATTATGCTAGTTGAACATAGCTAATAAAATTAAGTTATCATATCTGCGACATTAAAAAAACCCTCAATAGTTACTTCTGTTGAAGCTGTCGACATTTATTGACATTGTTAAGAACCAGGATGAGTTTAAACAACTTATTCTAGCGATCAAATCCATTTCATAAAACTCAAGCTTAATCTATTAATCATTCTAATATGTACACTTAAGACTAATTATTTAGCCTGATTCCAATCTGCAGAGGATTACAGTTCTTCCATTTTGATGCATTGCAGACATGATGGCATTAAACTGTAAAACATTACAGTCATAACGTGAACGTACAGTAACACAACTACAAACATTTTAAACTTTATTGGTGTACTAAAATGTCTCAACACGTGTACGTGTATATTGACAAGGTTTAGACACACAACGCAGAGAAGAATAAATTCTCCTGTCAAAAGCTTTGGTTATCAGATTGTTGGAAGTGATTGAGAACACAAGAAATAGAAATAGGTTGTTTGGCCCCTTGCATCAACTCCAACAACAATAACTGGGCTGATCTTTTATCTCGGTGCACCTTACCAACCCATATGCCTTGATTAATTTAATATCCAAAAATGTATTGATTTTTCCTCAAAGAATAAACTCAGTGAATTCATCTCAAGAAATTATCTCTGTCTCAAATAAATCTGGGTGTCAGAGGGAAGTCGTCTTTCCTACTGTACTCAGTACTTGCAATGAAGGCTAAGGTTCCATTCACCTTTCTACTTGCTCAAGTTTACATTCCAGTGATTCAAGGACAAAGACATAGAACTTCCATCGAACCCCAATACATTTCAATCTTTAACTTTAATCAAAACAATGTTTTCTATGTTTTTCTCTCACAGTGAAACATATCATATCCACCAGCCTTCCCTCATTTATTCTGCCCATTAAGAAGAGTCTCAACCCGAAACGTCACCCATTCCTTCTCTCTGGAGTTGCTGCCTGTCCCGCTGAGTTGTTCCAGCTTTTTGTGTCGATCTACAGGGTATTCAACAATGTTTGCCCTTTCATTATTCCATGTTGACTTCTCCCAATTCTATTATTAAGTATGTGTAGGAAAGAACTGCAGATGCTGGTTTAAATCGAAGGTAGACACAAAATGCTGGAGTAACTTAGTGGGTCAGGGCAGCATCTTTGGAGAGGAATGGGTGATGTTTCGGGTCAAGACCCTTCTTCAGACTGCTGTCAGGGGAGGGGGCGGGACAAAGATAGAATGTAGTCGGAGACAGTAAAGGGGCTGTCCCACTTACGTGTCCTTGGCACACAAATTACGCGACCTTGTGGTCGCGTTGAGGCGCGACGGTCCCGCGAAGGTTGCGCACGATTTCATGCGTACGCATAGCTGTCTGGAGCGCGTGATGTCATTTGAAGATGGACACAAAGCTGGAGTAACTCCGCGGGATCGGCAGCATCTCCGGAGAGAAGGAATGGGTGATGTTTCGTGTTGAGACTCTTCTTCAGTCTGAAAAGGGTCTTGACCCGAAACGTCACCCATTGCTTCTCTCCAGAGATGCTGCCGGTTCCGCTGAGTTACTCCAGTATTTTGTGTCTATCTTCGATTTTCTTGGCCCCGCTCTAGGAGTAGAAGTGGGGGCGGATCGCCCGTGAGCCCCAGGCCGAGTTCGGCGATCATTTGCCTGCTTCTGCTGCTGTTGGAAGTGAGACGTTGCGTCGCGCCAGGGTCTTGGGCCTGTCCCCACTTTGGCCGTCAGTTACGCGACAGGCCGTTGGCGCTTGAAGATTTCGTTCGCTACTTCGCTACAAAAATTTCGGAGCCCCGCCCAATGTCGCGCACAACTACATACCCCTCCGCGCTTCTCAGTGGGACTGGCCCCGCGCCGCCATACGATGCCTGTGCACCTCAACGTGACGACGAGGTCGCGTAATTTGCCTGCCAAGGGCACGTAAGTGGGACAGGCCCTTTAGACTAGTGGGAGAACTGGGAAGGGGGAAGGGATAGAGAGAGAAAGCAAGGGCTATCTGAAGTTAGATAAGTCAATATTCATACTACTGGGGTGTAAACTACCCAACCAAAATATGAGGTGCAGTTCCTCCAATTTGCGCTGGGCCTCACTCTGACAATTGAGGAGGCCCAGAACAAAAAGGTCAGATTGGGAATGGGAGGGGGAGTTGAAGTGCTGAGCCACCGGGAGATCGGGTAGGTTAAGACGGACTGAGCGGAGGTGTTCAGCGAAACGATCGCTGAGCCTGCGCTTGGTCTCGCCAAATCTTTAGGAAATGGGGGTTCCCCTCTTCCATTACAGATGAGGCTCTCACTAAGGGCTCCTCGATAACCTGCAGCTCTGCTCTTGCTCCCCCTCCCACCAATCCCCTTTGTCCTCACCTTCCACCCCATCAGCCGTCGCATACAGCATATAATCCTCCAACATTTTCGCCACCTCCAACGGGATCCCACTACTGGCTACATCTTCCCATCTACACCCCTTTCTTCTTTCCGCAGAGACCGTTCCCTCTGAAACTCCCTGGTCAACTCGTCCCTTCCCACCCAAACCACCCCCTCAACAGGTACTTTCCCCTGCAACTGCAGGAGATGCAACATGTGTCCCTTTACCTCCCCCCTCGACTCCATTCAAGGACCCAAACAGTAATTCCAGGTGAGGCAGACGTTCACTTGCACCTCCTCCAACCTCACCTTCTGTATCCGCTGTTCCAGGTGTCAACTTCCTCTTCATCGGCGAGACTAAGCGCAGGCTCGGCGATGGTTTCGCTGAACACATCCGCTCAGTCTGTCAACCTACCTGATCTTCCGGTGGCTCTGCACTTCAACTCCCCTTCCCATTCACAATCTGACCTTTCTGCCCTGGGCCTCCCCCATTGAGTGAGGCCCAGCGAAAATTGGAGGAGCAGCACCTCATATTTCGCAAGGGTAATTTACACCCCAGCGGTATGAACATTGACTTCTCCAACTTCATATAGCCCTTGCTTTCCCTCTCTATCCCCTCCTCCTTCCCAATTCTCCCACTAGTCTTACTGTCTCCGAGTACAATCTATCTTTGTCCCGCCCACTCTCCTGACATCAATCTGAAGAAGGGTCTCGACTCGAAACGTCACCCATTCCTTCTCTCCAGAGATGCTGCCTGACCCTCTATTATTAAGTACCTTGATGTCAATCTAATTTATCTGTGTTCACCATTTTCTCTCTCCTTCTCTTCTTAAATAGTGGAATTACATTTCCTACCCCCCAATCAATGGGAACCATTTTAAAATCTGTGAAATTTTGAAAGAAAATGATGGATGCATACATTATTTCCAAAGCCATCTCTTGAGATACTAATTGGGCTATGGAATCTTTCAGTCATACTACGGAAGCTCTTTAGGTCTTAATTCTAAGTCAATTTATGAGCACTTGGTCCATGGCCTTCTCCACATAGACAATTTATGTGCTTTTCCAGAAACCCCTTAAATGTGGTGAGAGTATCATATTAATCCTTAAGTACTCTTTTCATAAAGTAAACTAAATAATTCAATGAATTTTTACAACTGAAATGCTCAAAGCGACCAGTTTATAACCCTTATCCAATGAAAAGCAGGTAAACGTTACCAGGCATTCCATAATTCCAAAATGTAAAGCCAATAAAGTTTATGTTTGAATCTACATGTAATTTTTCAATTGTAAAGCACTTACCACTTGTCCATTCTGTGGGTTTTTATGGGCATAAGGTGGGCCTCGAATGTGATTCCACATTTGTCCAGATGTCATGGCAAATACCACACACTATAAAAAAATAAGAATGCCCATTTTTAAGACCTTTTTATTATATTCACTTATGTCCCATAAATCTGGCACAACAAACGTTTCCTTCAGAGGAATAAGAAACTGGCCGAGTTTTACAATGAAGACCACCAATTTAAATAAACAATAAACCCGCAAGGAGACAAATTGGCTGCTATTCAAAGAGATGACGAAAACAGTGTTCCTTGCTGAAGACAGAGATGTAAATGCATGAGTAGAGACGGCAAAGCAAGTCAGTGTAGTCTGTCAATTTTATGGATTTTGGAGCAGGCAAGAGATATATTTAATCGTAGGAAACTGTTTCCTAACAGATGGGAATATCTTTATTGTGCATCGCTAATACACTTTTGTAAAAACGCACCACGGAACAATTTTCCATTAACTGAGCCACCATAAGTCATTAAAAAATGGTGCGTAGAAAATGGTGGAAACAATCAGTACGTCTGACAGTAGCTATAGGGAGTGAACGGTGTCACATTCTGGTCCACGACCTATCAAAACTGGAACAAATATAGACAATCTATTTCAGGCAGGAATTATGTTTCAAGAAGGTTGGAGATAATAAATAGGAAGCCTTGTTTCGCAGCGTACTGATAAGGCCACACCTGGAGTAATATGAATTTTTGATTCACTTATTCACTTATTTACAGAAGGAGATACTAGCATTGGAGGCAGTCCGAATAAGATTTACTAGGCTAAATCATGGGATGAAAATGCTGTCCTATCATGAGTCAAGGGCCTGTCCCACTGCGGGGACCTAATTTGTGAGTTTAGAAGAGTTTGCGCTCGACTGAAACTCGTAGCATGGTCGACACGTGGTCCTAGGAGGTCACTGTAACTCTCTTTCATGCTCGAGGGAGATTCCCGCAGTCCTCAGTTTGGTCGAGGAATATTTTTCAGCATGCTGAAAAATTTTCCACGAATAAAAATTGGTTGGCATGGTTCTTTTGAACTCGTAGTGCAGTGGAGTGGGGTTGCTATGTAGTTATAGGCAGTCGAGGTAGCCGCAGGCAATCTCCTTTGCTAACCCGGGCATTTTAATTGGCTCATTGGAGTTTTCAGAATCAAGGAAAACCGACCGGTAATGTTAAATGCCCACTAAACTTTATTAAAAGTTGTCTGGCTTCTTAAAAGTGTCTCCACTCCTTCTCCCTCCCTTCTCCCCCTTCTCTCCCCTTCTCTTCCCCCCCCCCCCCGCGCTCTCTAAAGGACTTACCGTATACTGTGCCAGCCGTCTTTTACCTTCCTGTTCATCATGGGTGTGAATTTCAGACAGCGCTCCCCCGCTTTCCCTGGCCCCGCATTTGCGATGTGTTTGTGTGTGTGTGTGTGTGTGTGTGTGTGTGTGTGTGTGTGTGTGTGTGTGTGTGTGTGTGTGTGTGTGTGTGTGTGTGTGTGTGTGTGTGTGTGTGTGTGTGTGTGTGTGTGTGTGTGTGTGTGTGTGTGTGTGTGTGTGTGTGCTGACGGTCGATCCAGCTCGCGGTTTCATAGCTGACGGTCGATCCAGCTCGAGGTTTTTCAGGCGAGTGCCCTCGAGCTTGAAGGTCGAAGACAGTTGCTGAAAAGTCACGTTAGTGGGAGAGGCCCTTCACTAATAAAATTGATCTGTAAACTTTGGGGTTTAGAAGAATGAGCGGTAATCATATTGAATAGTATAAGACTTTTCGGGAACATAACAGAGCAGACGACAAGATGTTTCACAAGTGTGATAATCTTGAACAATAACCCTCTTGTCAGAATAAGTGATGCTTGGTCATCACAAAATGTTAAATTTACTCATATCTCCTCTGCAAATGAAGTATATATCTGCATACTGCAAGACCTTGATAACATTGTCTATTGAGGAATTGTAAAGAACAAGTGATGTGAGGAAAAATAGATACAAATGCTGGAGTAACGCAGTGGGTCAGGCAGCATCTCTGGAGAAAATGGATAGATGATGTGTTGGATCGGGACCCTTTTACAGACTCAGTCTTCAGTCTCAAACTCAGTCTTCAGTCTGAAGAAGGGTCCCGACCTGAAATGTCACCTATCCATTTTCTCTAGAGATGCTCCTGGACCCGCTGATTTACTCCTGCATTGAGTGTTTATTTTTGGTATAAACCAACATCTGCAGTTCCTCTTTATTACAAAGTGATATGAGCAACTGCCATTCCCTCAATACTGTCAACTAGATCAGTTTGGCAGCAGTTTGTCGTATATGCTCTTCAATCTGATTTTCATGAACCTCATGTTTGAATATTTGTCCTTTAAAACTCCAAAAGTATTAACTCCCAAACTTAGCTTATTGTTGGGACCGAGCAAAAGGTACTGCAGATTATTTACCCTTGTACCAGTGTGACACATTTCAGATTACACCACCACCCACCTCCAAGTGAGATCTTACACAGCCAAATGTTGATCACTTTTGTGTCCACACTCATGGAAATAAAGATTATAGCTCACCCAGCACTTGTACAGAATTGGTTTTGACCAATACCCATTAATTGCAAACTGGATCCATGAGCAGTTAAAATCAATGCGAACGTTTTCTCAAACTAAAATTTGCACTTTCTCAATTGAAAGAGCAACAGGGGTAATCTCCTGAAACTGCACATGCAAATCAGTTGTGAAAAAAATGAGAACCAGTGCACAGAAGGGCCATAGGAAGTATGTTAAATTAAAAAAAAGATTGAGCTGGATCTCATTGACTGATAGCTAGCAGTTCCAAAGGGAACTGTCCGCTATCAGCCATTTGTACCTGAGGAAATCTCTGACAAGTACAGCCTAGCAAAAAGGTCCATTGAATACAACAGTGCAGCAATGTCTCCCTCATGATTCAAAACTTTATACAAGGGTGGACTTGTATTAGAATGTCAGACTCATTTAATAATATATACTGATTATACACATATATTATGCACATTTCAAATATTTTACATCCTGCTTAATTATTTGAATATTTCAATAGTTTTCAAGTTTCTATCGGAGTCATTTCAGAATAGTTTAAAAGCTTTTGACAGCTAGTGGGCTGTATTGGCCTTGTTCAGCCATTTAATTCAGGAGAAAAAATGGTCAGTTGAGTATTGCAGGAGGCAATGCGGATCTGACATGATTTGGTCCACATCTCCTTTTGGGAGCAACTTTGGGATGCATGTCCATATTCCATATTTAAGAAGTACTGTAATTGCAGAAATAGCCAATTTATAACCGATTATTTATTATGTATTTAATGCCACATATACCTCACTTAAGCCAAATGTGGACGTATCGTGGTAAATTCTGAGAAAAAATGAATGTAGAACATTGAACCGTACTGGAAAGAAACAGGCCCTTTGGCCTACAGTATCTGTGCTGAACATGAGGCCGAGTTAATATCCGTTGCTTGCATGTGATCCATATCCCTCCTTTTCCCGCATATCCATTGCCTGTCTAAAAGTCTCTTGAATTCCACTATTTTATCACCTTCCACCACCACCCTTGGAGACACATACCGAGCACCCACCTCTCTCTGTGTAAAAAACATGCCTTGCCACTCTACTTTAAAAATGTCCCCACTAAACGTCTGGTCTTTGACAGTTCTACCTTGGGGAAAATATTATGACTGTTTACCCTATCTAAGCCTCTCAAAATTTTATATACTTCTATCAGATCTCAACTCAACCTCAAATATATCAAGAGAAAACAATCCAAGTCTGGCCAACCTCTCCTTAAAAACTAATACCCGCTAATCCAGGTAGCATTCTGTTAAACCTCTTCTGCACCCTCTCCAAAGCTTCCTGCAATGAGGTGACCAGAACTGTCCACAATATTCCAAACATGCAACATGACTTTCTGAAATATATATTCAATAACTTGTGCAATGAAGGCAAATATACCATTATGCCTTATTTAGAATAGAATAGAATTATTTTTATTGTCATTCAAACAACTTGGTTTGAACGAAATTGCATTTTCTACAGTTTTTACATTACAAAAAAACTCAAGATCCACACTTAACACAATTTACATAAACATCCTTCACAGTGAGTCTCCAACACCTCCTCACTGTGATGGAAGGCAAAGTCTTATCTCTTCCCTTTGTTCCTCACCCGCGGTCCAGCAGTCCAACTGCAGCATCTAGGCGAACTGGGGTTCCGATGTTAAAGCCCCCAGCGGACGATGGTAAGTCCTGTGGCCATTAAGCCACGTGGGGCGATGTATAGCCCCGGCTCCGTGTCCTTTAAGCCGCGCGATTCCAGCGGGAGAAGTTCGCCGTTGCGAGAGCTCCGAAAAGCGGTCTTCCACCAGGGACCTGCGAACTCCCGATGTTCCTGTCCACCGGGCCTGCGGCCGGAGCTTCCGAAGCTCTGAAGTCAGGTTACAGCCGCGTGCCACCACAGCTCTTCCCGCTCCCAAGACGGCCAGCTCCGCGATGTCAGGTCTGCAGGCTCCGCGACTGGACCCCTTAGTCTAGTCCCGGCCGGAGGCCGCCGCCGGCTCCACGATGTTAGGCCCAACGACACCGGAGAACCGACAGGGAAAAAGTCGGGTCCCCGTACAGGGAAGAGATTAACGGTTTCCCCCACATCCCCCCCTCCACCCCCCACATATACACAGCTAAAAAATAAATTAAAACTAGGCTCAAGACATACATTTAACAAGACAAAAAAATTTTAAAAGTCGAGCCGCTGCCATTAGGCACCGCCACACTCCACCATTTACCATTCTATCTACTTGTGTTGTCACTCTTAGGGAGCTACGGACTTGGAGCTCAAGGTCCTTTTGTACATCAATGCCATCAACTGCATTCAACCTCCCAAAGTACAGTCTTGGATTAAGTTCCAACTGTCATTTCTCCCACCTTATTTGTAACTGATCTATATCCCGCTGACAGCTTTCCAGATTCCCTGTGATTCCAACAATTTTGGTGCCTTTTGTAAACTCACCAACCAACCCGTCTACATTTGCATCCAAGTTGTTTATATCTATCACACCACCCAGGCCTTGTTTCAACACTGCTTCCCTCTCTCCTCTTTATACGAGCTATCTTCCCTCATTCCTGTTGCAGGGTCTTGACCCAAAACATTAACAATTCCCCTCCCTTCCTCTTTCAGATGGTGCTCATTTGAGTCACTCCAGCAGTTTGTCTTTTGATACAAGTATAACCTGTCAGATAACTTAGAAAATCTTACAAATGATCGCAATTAATGTTAGCACTGACATAATTAGTTGCATATGTAAAATATCCATTAAAAGCTGTAATTAACTGAACAATTTCATGGTAATCTGAATACATACCAGAGCAGCCATGGCCCAACCAGTTTTATTGTAGATGAATTCCAGGTTATTTCTCCGCAAATACAATAGTCCTCCTACGAGTGAAACAAGGAGTGCCAAGGCAATGGTGCCTGAATAGTTAGGAGGCCTAAACACACGAATCTGAAAAACAAATAAATATATCCCTGAATCAACTTGTTATTTATCTACCTGCTAGGTTAACTGTAATCAGTACAACTGGAGAGCAGCACAGTGGTGCAATTGAGAGAGCTACTGCCTCACAACTCTAGTGTTATACGAGAATTTTGCTAAAGCGCTGTAGCCATAGCGTTATGTTTAAAGTCCATAACGTTGTGGCCATAGCACTATGTTTAAAGCCCATAGTGCTATGTTTAAAGCCCATAGCGCTATGTTTAAATCCCATAGTGACATGTTTAAAGCCCATAGTGGCATGTTTAAAGCCCATAGTGCCATGTTTAAAGCCCATAGCGCTATGATTAAAGCCCATAGTGCTATGTTTAAAGCCCATTGCGCTATGTTTAAAGCCCATAGCGCTATGATTGAAGCCCATAGTGCTATGCTTAAAGCCCATTGTGCCATGTTTAAAACCCATAGCGCTAAGTTTAAAGCCCATAATGCTGTGGCCATAGCACCTTGTTTAAAGCCCATAGCGCTATGTTTAAAGCGCATAGCGCTATGTTTAAAGCCCATAGCACTGTGGCCATAACACTATGTTTAAAGCCCATAGCGCAGCAGCCGGCAGCTCTGTTTAAATTCCCACGGGACCCAGATGTCTTCCAATGCTATCTGTGTGGAGTTTGTACATTCTCCCTGTGACTACATGAATTTGTAATGGATTGTTCAGTTACTTCCTACATCCCAGAACCTCTGGGTTCAAATGACAACAAATAAAATCTAATCTAATCTAATCTAATCTAATCTAAAAAATGTGCAAATTGGTAAATTAATTGGCCACTGTAATTTGCTTCTCATGAGCAGGTGAGTAGTGGAATCTGGTGAGGAATTAATATGCAAAGAATAAAGTGGGTTAGGATAGGATTACAGTTTTTGCCCATTGCTTGAACACTATAGACCCATGCTTAGACCAAAGTAACACAACTTGAAGTTTTTGTTACTATACCTTAAACACATGTAACCATACCTTAAACAAAAGCGCTGCTTTGCACTTTAGTTGCAATTCTGCAACACACTTGCTCCTTTCTGCAACACACTTGCTCCTGCACACTACACACTATTTCATACATAAGACACTTCGTTCAAAAATGAAATCTCAGGGTACCATTGGGAAGACACAGCTATTCAAATTACAAAACACATCGGGTAATTGAAAACACTAAAGGCTCTGTCTTACCTGTTTGCGGTCATCGGCGGTGAAGCGCGGCGTCGCCAGTAGCGGGGACCGCGCGGCAACGGCGAGAGCGCCGAGCCTATCCACTGGAGCGCCGCACGGATGCTGCGCGGGGGCCGAGTAATTCAAACACGGCGGGTCCCACGTGCTTGCGGTAAGTAAAAAAAAGGGCGGGCCGACTGCGATGACGTCGGCCCGCCGCACGTGACTCACTAGCGGCGGCTGTGGCGGCGGCCGTCCTGATCGCGGCGCTGTAGCGGTGGCTGTGCCTGCGGCCGTGCCGCACACGTGCCTCACTGGCGGAGGCACGTGCCTCACTGGCGGAGGCTGTGGCAGTGGAGGTTTGACGCACGGCGCTCGAGCCACACTGGCAGCGGCCTGTGCGGGCGGCCGTGCCGCACTCGTGCATCACTGGTGGAGGTTGTGCGGTAAGATTATAGTTTTCAACATTGTCGGTTTTATTTTAGCACCGTGCGGTGTTGGGAACACCGCCGCACGGCCCCGCAATTGTACGTTCTCACGAGTGCGCGGTCTATGGCGGCAGATTCTTCCCGTTTCGCCGCCAATGACCACAGACTCGTGAGACAGGCCTTTAAGATACACACCTGAAAATACTTACTTACAACACTGAACACCAATCAGCCAGCTACAAAAAGGCCTCAGTTAAGCCATTTTGAGAACTTTGCAAGCATGGATGCAGGGAGAGCAAGAGGCAGAGGCAGAGGCAGAGGCAGAGGCAGAGGCAGAGGCAGAGGCAGAGGCAGAGGCAGAGGCAGAGGCAGAGGCGGTCGTAGAGGCCATGCATGGACCATTATTTCCGATGACATAAGAGCAACTTTGGTGGACCATGTCATAAACCATGGCCTGACTATGAGGGAAGCTGGGCAGAGAGTCCACCCTAATCTAAGCCGTTGCACAGTTTCATCCATAATAAGGACATTCCGACTGGAAAACAGGTATGTCTTCAACTCTCTACTTTCTACTCTACTCAGATGGTATCTAGAGTATTTACAGTACTGTACCATATCACATTACCGTATCACATGTATTGTATTGCAGGGTGGCTAATGTTCCTTTTGGAACGAAAGTGGTAGTTTTGTGAAACATACCATGATTACGTATATTGAGATGTTTCAGTACAGTGTATGGTATATACAGTAAAGTACAGTATATACAGTACTGTAAAAAAGAAGCAAACCAATAACAATTTGTGGTTGCATTTTGCTATAGAATGACTAGAAGACCTTCTGGGGGTGGACGCCAATGGCTGTTCACCCAACAGCAGGAACTTGCCATTGTGGACCTAGTCAGAGCAAACAATGCAATCCGTCTCCAGCAGCTACGGCAACAAATACTTGCAGATAGGCAAGTGTTCAACAACATAAACCGAGTAAGCATTACCACTATAAGACGCATCTTGGTAAAGCACAAAATGACCATGAAGCAACTGTGCAGGGTCCCATTTGAGAGGAACAGTGTCAGGGTCAAAGGACTTCGACGTGAATATGTACAGGTAAGTGTTACAGTCCTTTACATTTATAATACAGTATTGGTGTAATCCAGTAACAGCTGAATATGTACCATTGTATCAGTACCACATAGCCATCCACAATATGTTTTTTTTGTTACAGAGAATCTTGGCCATGGATGGAGCTGCACAGCCTCATGAATTTATTTACATTGATGAAGTTGGATTCAACCTTAGCAAAACAAGACGACGGGGTCGTAATATAATTGGCCAAAGGGCAATTGTGCACGGCCCGGGGCAGCGCGGGGGAAATATCTCATTGTGTGCCGCCATAAGCCTTCGAGGGCTTCTGTACCATCATGCAAAACTAGGTCCATACAATACACAACATATCATCACATTTCTAGATGCTCTTCATAATATAGCTGTACAGGACAGACCAGAGCAGCCCAGGTTTGTTGTTGTCTGGGATAATGTCAGTTTCCATCGGGCTGCTCTGGTCCGGACCTGGTTCACCAACCATAATCAATTTGAAGTGGTATACTTGCCCCCTTACTCGCCATTTCTAAACCCTATAGAAGAATTCTTTTTGGCTTGGAGATGGTGTGTATATGACCGCCAACCACATGCCCGCATGCCTCTTCTGCAGGCAATGGAACAGGCCTGCGGAGACATTGAGGTGAGGTCAATCCATGGATGGATTCGGCACACAAGGGGATAATTTCCCCGATGCCTAGTGGGAGAAGACATTGCTTGCGATGTGGATGAGATCCTGTGGCCAGACCCCAACAGACGGCAGGATCCATAAGCCCACCTACAAACGATTGCCGTGTTTTTCTGTGTTTACAGTATAGTGTATTTTTGGTTTTATTTTTGTTTTATTTTTGCTTTAACTGAATTTACAGTACTGTGAAGTACAGTACTGCAATGTACTGTATTGAGTATTTGATTTTTTGGTTGTTGTGAAAACGTGCCTTCTGTGGAACTGAATAAAAACAGTGAAAATTAAAGACTGCAGTGTTTTATATAAAGTAGACTAGTGTGTTGCTGCTGATCTGAAAGTGTATTCATATGATGCAAGTGTGTATCATTTTGTCATCATAGTGACGTTTTGACAAAGGATTGTTAGGTTTTCATAGCAGAGTTTAGGTTTCGATAGCAGAGTTTCAATTTGACATGGATGTGAATGGTTTATTTCCCAGTGTTGTGTCTTATTTGCTTGTGTGTAGAGTTTTGACACAATGAGCGAAGTTTTGCAAAACGTGTTCAAGCAACGGGCAAAAACTGTAATAGAGAAATAAGTTGATGGTTGCACAGAGTCAATGACCCGAATGCCGATTTCAGTATCTCTCTATGATCCTGTGGAAATATCACTATTAGGATGCAGTTTTTTGAAAGACCACAAAGTTAAGCAAATACAGTTTATTACAGGGATCAATGTCTACCATCCCTTTTAATTGCAATTTTATTAATGGCAAAATGAAAATAGAAAATGCTGGACACATTCAGCTGGTCAAGCAGCATCAGTGGAATGATGTCTGATGAAGGGTCTTCCACATGAAATATTTCTCTTCCCACATATGCTGCCTGACCTGCTGAATGTTGCCAGGACGTTTTGTTTTAATTTCCTAAAAGGGCCTTATTTGTTGACTGTCCTCCTTTTGGGTATCAAACTAGCTTGAATATATTACTTCCAAAGATAGACACAAATAGCTGGAATAACTCAGCTGATCAGACAGCATTTCAGGAGGAAAGGAATAGGTGACGTTTCGGGTCGAGACCCTTCTCGAGAGCATCCAATGTTCCAATGCAATTTGTGGTCAGATTACCAGCAAGATTCCAGGGCACAAATTCATCCAAGCCCCTTGTGCTACACAAAGAGTTGTACCTGTGACTGAATGTTGTAAACTAATATTTAAAAAAAGACTTCACAATGGAACTGCTAATATTCCGTCACATAGACACAAAATGCTGGAGTAACTCAGCGAGACAGGCAGCATCTCTGGAGAGAAGGAATGGTTGACGTTTCAGGACGAATGGGTGATGTTTCAACTCAAAACGTCACCCATTCCTTCTCTCCAGAGATGCTGCCTGTCCTGCTGATTACTCCAGCATTTTGTGTCTATCTTTGATTTAAACCAGCATCTGCAGTTCCTTCTTACACATACTGCTAATATTCTTTTGCATTTAATGTAAATGATCAAGAACAAATGTTTACTTCTCCTGTTTTAACTGTTTTTTTGCAATTGCTAAGGTTAGTACAAAAATGATTCTTGGCTCAACTAATTCTGCATTGTGGTATATAGAGAATTAAAGAATAATACATCTATATAATTACATAATATAATATAAAATACAATCAAATAAGTGCTCTGTTAAGGTAACAGACAAATAAAAACAACCATTATACAAGTCTATAGTGGCAGAAATTCAGAATCACTGACAATATTCAAAGTAAAGCAAGAACTACATTAGAATTAAAATCAATGAAACCTTCACCAGACGATTTCTAACAACTTACATGAACATCAGTTCGGTCAGCTATCCACTTTGCCAGCTGCTCAGCTGCAAATCCGATTCGCTGGAGGTCAAAGGTGTCAGCTCTCTTGGGTTTGCCTTTTGGTGGAAAATGCATGAATGTGGGAGCAGAATTCATATTTAACTGCAAAACAAAAAAATATATATTGCCTGAACATGTTAATTAAGTTTCCATCACATTATACACTTACGGCAAATCATTTTATGTGATATGGGCATTGGTGACAAGGCCAGTACTTATTACCTATTCCTAATTGTGCTAAAGATGTTGTCTACATCCAGTCAACTTAAACAAGATCCCATCCTAAGACATGTTTCCTTCCCATTCCTTTTCGACATATCAAAGGGATAGCTCCTCATGGCTACCTGGATTTCTCTTATGTTCCGACTAATCACTCCCCAATTTAAAACTGACCCAATGTAACCTTAGGATTTGCTATACCTGTCTTTGCACGTGTTCTCTTTCCATCATGCAGGGTCCTAAACAGTCTTCCAGATGAAGGAGCAGTTCACATGCCCTTCTTTCAATCTAGTGTATAACATTCGGTGTTCACAATGTGATCTCCTCTACACCGGTGAAATCAAATGTAGTTTGGATAATCATTGTGTGCAACACCTGTGTTTAGTACACAAGAGTAACTCTAAACATGCTGCTTTTTTAATTTACCATCTCCTTCTCGCTCATCCTCATCAGATGTGCCCAGACAGAAGCTGGATGAGAATATACGCGTGATTAGTAAGTTTGCAGATGACATTAAAACAGGTGGTATCATAGACAGCAAAGATCGTTATCACAAATTACAGCAGGATCTTGATCAGCTGGGCAGGTGTGCAGATAAGTGTGATGTGTTGCACTTTGGGAAGTTGAAACAGGGCTGGATTTTCACAGTGAACATAGGGCCCTGGGAAGTGTTATAGAGCAGAGGGATCTAGGAGTACAAGTACATAGTCCCCTGAAAGTCACGACGCAGGTAGAAAGGGTGATGACGAAGACTTTTGGCATACTGGCCTGACGAACAACAATAACGACATGTAAAAGACTTTTGGACAGGTACGTGAATAGCAATCATTTGAGGGATGTGGGCCATATGAGAACAAATCACACTAGCTTAGATGGGGAATCTTGGTCAGCATGGATCAGTTGGACCAAATTCATGAATTCGGAAATGTAGGCGAGGTGCCGTTGCTGTCTGGCAGACCAAGGGTCAGAAACCTTGGACAAGGTGAAAGTTAACGGCTTGTGGTCGGTGAACGCAGTGAAAGCGCGCCCCTCTAGGAAATATTGAAAATGACGGATTGCTAGGTAAAGCGCAAGGTGCTCCCTGTCGAAGGTGCTGTATTTAACTTCAGGGGCTCGCAGTTGCCTGCTGAAAAATGCCAACAGCACCCAGCGATTACCTGCCCGCTGCTCGAGGACGGCGGCTACCGCGACGTCGGAGGCGTCCACGGTGAGGGCCGTTTGGCCAATGTGTACCAGCATAGTGGCGTTGGCCAATGCGGTCTTAGCCCCCTTGAACGCCTTCTGTGCCTCTTCGGACCAGACCAGGTCCTTAGGCTTACCGGCCAGGCATTGGAACAACGGCCGCATGATGGTGGCTGCCGGCGGGACGAATAGGTGATAAAAGTTAACCATCCAGATAAACTCCTGCAGACCGGTAATAGCCTGGGGAAATGAAGGATAGCGTCGACTTTCTCGGGCAGTGGTTGCGCTCCCTGAGAGGTGATGCTATGCCCTAGGAACGAGATGGAGCGAAGATCGAACTGGCACTTCTCGGGGTTGATCACCAACCCGTGTTTGTGCAGCTGTTCGAAAAGTAGGCGGAGGTGTTTGGTATGCTCTGCCTGCGAGCGGCTAGCTACCAGGATGTCATCTAGGTAGATGAAAATAAATGGCAAACCCCGGCCGACCTGATCCATTTGCCTCTGGAACGCCTGAGCTGCGTTCTTCAAGCCAAAAGACATTCTGAGCCACTCAAAAAGGCCGAAAGGGGTAATGGTGGCCGTTTTAGGGACGTCGTCGGGGTGGACCGGGATTTGATTATACCCGCGGATAAGGTCGACCTTCGAGAAGATGGTCGCACCTTCCAGATGGGCCGAGAAATCCTGGATGTTCGGGACTGAATACCGGTCGGCTGTAGTTACTGCGTTCAAACGCCTGTAATCGCCGCAAGGTCTCCAGCCCCCGGACATTTTGGGCACCATGTGTAACGGGGAAGCCCAAGGGCTAACCGACCGCCGGACAATCCCCATGTCCTCCATAAGTTGGAACTCGTCTCGTGCAATGCGGTTTATCGGGCGGGAGACGGCGTGCGCGGGCGTGTACCGGTGGACCCTCGGTGGAAATGTGGTGGACCACGCCATGACGGGGCGCGGCCCCATCGAACCGGGGCGTGAGCAACCCTGGAAAATCGGCGAGCAGGGCTGTGAAAGGTTGCTGGATCTCAGCTACCTCGGCAAGTTGCTACAGGGGCGTTGACGGGTTGTGCGGCTTGGTAGGGCGTGGTCCCGGTGCAGGGATCATGCGACCACCCCGTACATCTACTAACAGGGAGAACTCGCGCAAGAAATCGGCCCCCAGGATCAGTTGGGCAACGTCAGCAAGGATAAACTTCCACCTGTACTGGTGGGAGTCGAAATTTAGTTTCGCGGTCCGCGTGCCGTAGGTGCAAATATCGCTCCCGTTAACGGCTGAAAGGACAGGTCCCACCTTACCAGCATGAACGTCTCGGGCGCTTGGAGGCAGGATACTGGCATGGGCACCTGAGTCCACCAGGAAACGGTGGCCGGAATGGCGATCACGGACAAAGAGGCGTATGTTGGGGCCGATCGCGTTCGCCTCTATGGACAATCGGCCTGGGCGTTTCCCGGAAACGAACAAGGGCTCCGACATCTGTGAAACTGTGCCTCCACATGGGCGAACCACACCTGAGGTTGATCAGGTCAAAAGGCTGGCAGTTTGAAGGCCGGTGAGCCCTGCCTCGTGCTGGCCGATTCTGCGGGAAGACCTTCTTCTTGCATAATTCTGTTGTCTAATGACGGCTAGACAGGTCGGGGTCACCAATTTAGTGGTCTGATAAACGAGTCCTGGAGTTTTCAACAATACTTTATTCGAAAGTTCAAGTTGCAGCATACAGGTTTAACAGACACATCTGGCCACATCAGTGGTCAGCGCTGAACTAACGCGCGCAAGGGAAAACTCGCGCGAAAACAACAGCCCCTCCGGAGTCACGTGACCACGGCTTCCGAACGCCGGGTTCGATATCTGCGTGCGCTAGCTGGCGCCGCTTCAGTGGTGCCATTTTGGCCTAATCACCCAGGGCTTCCATTGTAGATAAGTCTGCTGAAAGAAGCTCCTATATTTACTCGAAGACACGAGTCGGAACTCGTCTCATGCGATGCGCAGTTTATCAGGTGTGAGACGCCGCGCGCGTGGCTAGTTCAGCCTATTTCTCGTGCAACTATCATTGCATGGTTGTACGGGAAGTTTGTGAAGAGATACATGTGAGCTACTTTAAACAGAAGTAGCAGAGGTTTGTGGTTTCATGTTGGGTTTAAGAGAAGCAATTATGTTATAGCGCAATTGACACTGCTCTTGTTGCTTTGTCATTGTATCTAGTTCTATAAGTAGGACAACAAATGATTGTTTATTCACCCACTGTTAACTAAGGTTATGAAAGGTGTCTTTTTTATGAACACTCTAAAGCCTAGATTCAAAGTAGTGGGATTATGCAGATATTGTGCATTCCTCACGTTGGAGCAGAATCTTTTAAGTTAATTATGCTTTTGGCAACTTATTTCAGCACAACGTCTTTATTCAATCTCTGGCTGGATCTCTGTGTCATATCGGACATAAGGATAGCTTTTATGAATGAACTCATAAAGCAAATGTGCACGGTTGGGTAAGTTGGAGTTGACAGCTTACCCATCACATTGGAGATTGGGGGTGTTGATCATGTAAAAAAGTACACTGAGCTTACTAGTACCTATGAAACGAAGAATAGTTTCTTCATAGTTATTTTATAACTTCACAAGAGATCATTGGTACAGACTATTTCAAGATGGATAGAGTGTAAGCAACTAAAAGCGGGAGTCTCACTCTACCGAGGGGGGGGGGCTGGTTCATTAGCAGCCAATAGAATGGAATTTCCCCTTTGATCATCTTCTTACAACAGCAGGGGGCTCTCATAGTGCACTTACAAAAGTTATAAATTGCGTTAACATGTCTGGATGGTTGCAGATAGAATTCTGAACAGTGTTGCATGAGTTATTGTCCAACTCAAAGCCAATTGGGACTGTGGTCCAATTAAGGGCAATGGACATGTATGTAAGTTAGCATCATGTTGTTAATAGCCCATGTCTTTTCTATCATTTATGGTTTATCTGTTTAAGTGTTTCACACACAGATTGGTTTACTGCATGAAACCACAGAGCTTCGACGGCTTCACATAGTCACTCACGTGACTTCGATATAAAATAGAAAGATTAAACGAGAACTTACCGTTTGAAGTTTGATCTTTATTTTATGAGAAGTTGAAGTGAGGGACTACGTGCCTTCCACTCCCAACCCTGATTCTCATAAAGATCATTTGGTAAGTTAAACGTTCTTAATCTTTCTATAATTTAAGTTTGTGCAAGTGGTCTGTGGTTTCATACAGTTGCTTTGAAGATTGACGCGCATGCGGTCTGGCTGCCTCTTCACGTAGTCCCTCACATCAACTTTTCATAAAATAAAGATCAAACATCAAACGGTAAGTTCTCGTTTAATCTTTCTATTAAAAGTATTGTATATGAATGCGCGAAGTATAAGAAGTAAAGTAGATGAGCTTGAGGCTCAGTTAGAGGTTTGTAGATATGACATTGTGGGGATTACTGAGACGTGGCTACAGGAGGATCGGGCCTGGGAACTTAATATTCAGGGTGATACATCCTATAGAAAGGACAGGCAGGTGGGCAGAGGAGGGGGGTAGCTCTGCTGGTGAGGGATGGAATTCAGTCCCTTGCGAAGGAAGACATAGGGACTGACGAGGTAGAGTCACTGTGGATTGAGTTGAGGAAATATAAAGGCAAGAAGACACTAATTGGTGTTATCTACAGACCCCCAAATAATAGCCTGGATGTAGGATGTAAGTTGCAGCAGGAGTTAAAACTGGCATGTAACAAAGGTAATGCCACTGTGGTGATGGGGGATTTCAATATGCAGGTAGACTGGGAAAATCAGGTTGGTTCAGGACCCCAAGAAAGAGAGTTTGCAGAGTGCCTCCCAGATGGATTCTTAGAGCAGCTTGTAATGGAGCCGACCAGAGAAAAGGCAATTCTGGATTTAGTGTTGTCTAATGAACCAGATTTGATAAGAGAATTCGAGGTAAAGGAACCACTTGGAGGTAGTGATCATATTATGATTAGTTTTAATCTGCATATTGAGAAGGAGAAGGTTAAATCGGAAGTGTCAGTGATGCAGTTGAACAAAGGGGACTATGAAGGCATGAGAGAGGAGCTGGCCAGAGTAGACTAGAAAGGGATCCTAGCAGGAATGACGGTGGAACAGGAATGGCAGGAATTTCTGGGCATAATCCAGAAGACGCAGGATCATTTCATTCATAAAAAGAAGAAAGATTCCAAGAGTAGGAGGCAACCGTGGCTGACAAGAGAAGTTAGGGATAGAATAAAACTAAAAGAAAATATGTATACCACAGCAAAGAGTAGCCGGAAGCCAGAGGATTGGGAAACTTTCATAAGACAACAGAAGGGAAAAAACAGGCAATATGGGCTGAAAAGATGAAGTACGAAGGGAAGCTGGCCAGGAATATAAAGAAGGACAGTAAAAGCTTCTTTAGATATGTTAAGGGAAAAAGAGTAGCAAAGTCAAATGTGGGTCCCTTGAAGGCAGACACGGGTGAAATTAATATGGGTAACAAGGAAATGGCAGAAGAGTTGAACAGGTACTTCGGATCTGTCTTCACTAATGAAGACACAAACAATCTCCCAGATATACTGGAGGACAGAGGATCTAAGGGGGTAGAGGAACTGAAATATTTTTTTATTAAGTGAGAAATAGTATTGGGTAGGCTAATGAGAATAAAGGATGATAAATCCCCTGGGCCGAATGGTCTGCATCCCAGGGTCCTCGGGGAGGTGGCTCTAGAAATAGTGGACGCATTGGTGATTATTTTCCAATGTTCAATAGATTCAGGATCAGTTCCTGTGGATTGGAGGATAGCTAATGTTATCCCACTTTTGAAGAAAGGAGAGAGAGAGAAAACGGGGAATTACAGACCAGTTAACCTGACTTCGGTGGTGGGAAAGATGCTGGAGTCAATTATTAAAGAGGTAATAATGGTGCATTTGGATAGCAGTAAAAGGATTAGTCCAAGTCAACATGGATTTATGAAAGGGAAATCATGCTTGACTAATCTTCCGGAATTTTTTGTGGATGTGACAAGTAAAATGGATGAAGGGGAGCCAGTGGATGTAGTGTATCTAGACTTTCAGAAAGCCTTTGATAAGGTCCGCACCGGGGGACTGGTGACTAAAATTAGAGCACATGGTATTGGGGGTAGGGTGTTGACATGGATAGAAAATTGGTTGGCAGACAGGAGGCAAAGAGTAGGAGTGAACGGGTCCTTTTCAGAATGGCAGGCAGTGGCGAGTGTTGTGCCGCAAGGCTCGGTGTTGGGGCCACAATTGATTACCATATATATTAATGATTTGGAAGAGGGAATTAGGAGCAACACTAGCAGGTTTGCGGATGACACAAATCTGGGTGGCAGTGTGATCTGTGAAAAGGATGTTAGGAGGTTGCAGGATGACCTGGACAGGTTGAGTGAGTGAGAAGATGCGTGGCAGATGCAGTATCATATAGATAAATGTGAGGTGATCCACTTTGGTGGCAAAAACAAGGGGGCCGATTATTATCTCAATGCGGTTAGGTTAGGTAAGTGGGAGATCTGGGTGTCCTTGTACACCAGTCACTGAAAGGTGGCATGCAGGCAGTGAAGAAAGCTAATGGAATGTTGGCCTTCATAACAAGAGGATTTCAGTATAGGAGTAAAGAGGTTCTTCTGCAGTTGTATAGGGCTCTGGTGTGACCACATCTGGAGTATTGTGTCCAGTTTTGGTCTCCTAATTTGTGGAAGGACATCCTTGTGATTGAGGCAGTGCAGCGTAGGTTCACGAGATTGATCCCTGGGTTGGTGGGACTGTCATATGGGGAAAGATTGAAAAGACTAGGCTTGTATTCACTGGAGTTTAGAAAGATGAGGGGGGATCTTATAGAAACATATAAAATTATAAAAGGACTGGACAAGCTAGATGCAGGAAAATTGTTCCCAATGTTGGGCGAGTTCAGAACCAGGGGCCACAGTCTTAGAATAAAGGGGAATTTGTGGAATTCCCTGCCACAGAGGGCAGTGGAGGCCAAATCACTGGATGGATTTAAGAGAGATAGATAGAGCTCAAGGGGCTAGTGGAATCAAGGGATATGGGGAGAAGGCAGGCACGGGTTATTGATTGGGGGCGATCAGCCATGATCACAATGGCTCGATTTGGCTCGACGGGCCAAATGGCCTCCTCCTGCACCTATTTTCTATGTTTCTATGTTTCTCTGTTAAGATAGAGGAAATAAAGGCACATTGTTTTTCTGGGTGATGTGTTAATAGAGTCATTGAGTAATGCAGCAAGGAAACAGGGCCAAGTCGTGCATGCCGACCAAGATGCCCCATCTAAGCCAGTCCTATTTGCCTACATTTTGCCCACACTCAGGTTCGTACTAAATTTTTCCTCTCTCACCTGAAAGCTATGTCCTCTGGTTCTGATTCGTCCACCCTGGGTAAAATACACTGTGCATTCACCGTATCAGTAAAGGATATGGGTGTGGTACACAGGGGTACACATTGGTATGCGCTGCCATGGGTGGTAGTTGAGGCAGATAATGAGATTTTGAGATTTTTGGATAGGTATAGGGATATGCAGTGAATGCAGGGATATAGATCATGTGCAGCTAGGTAAGTGATGGTCTTGACATTATGTTTGTTTCAGACTCTGTGGGCTGCAGGGCCATTCTTGTGCTGTACTGTTCTATGTTCTATATCAATTCCCCTCATGAATTTATATACCTTTATAAGATTACCCTTCAGCTTCCTACCTTCCAAGAAATAAAGTCCTAGCTAGTTCAAAAGCTCCATATAAAGATAATACTCACAAGCCTATCAAGCTACTTCTTCTGAATTAAAATTAGTTGTTGCTTCTTTTTCAATCAATTGAAATCTTAGATTCTGGTTATCATCTCTACAAATAATTAAAAATCCTCAAGCCTTCTACCGCTCTAATAAATCCTTTATTTACTCATTTTATGTTAGTATCTCTGACAAGGACAGCATTTTTTGCGTAGAGCTAATACCGTTATGTAACGGGTAATAGGTCATATTTTAAAATGACTGCAGTCCTTGAAGTGAAGTTCTTAGAATTTTACGCATCAAACCTCAACCTCAAGGATATTTCCTTGTCAAAATAGTTTGTAACTTGCAAGGCAAGTTACAAGCAATGATGCATTAGCTCGAATATTTCCAGACAGTAGAGGCTATGTACTTGGTAAATTGAAGACATTTTGGTCAGATGGTGTAGCACATCTTGCAGATTATACTTAGTGGAAGTATGGTGGACTTGTGGTGCATAAAAGTAATGTTTAAGATTGTAGATGGACTGATGATCGCACAAATTACTTTGTCCAAGATGGCATTGCAGGAAGTGTACTCATCTGGGCTCTGCTGAATGAATGTTGGAAAGTCCGTGGGGAATTTGGAGCCAAGCCACATACTCTCAGCTTCTGAACCGCACCGGAGCAACATTATTTTTATGCCTGGTACAGTTAAATTACTGATCGATAGTGACTCAAGCAGATGATGGGGAATTTGGTGTTTTCTTCAAAGTCTGACATCCCTTCTAAAATCTGAAGTGCATAATTGAACTCGACATTCTTACTAAAGTCTAATCAGTGTCCTTCATATTCTGTCTATTAATGAAGCTAAGAATCCTAAATGCAATTTTAAAACCTCTTCAATTTGCAGGGAAAGAAGGAACATTCCAGTTGGCATGGGAAATAAAGATAACAGAAAATAAAACAGGCACTGAAAAGATGTAAGCTATCATTGAAAACCAGTCAGAAAATGAAATGTGCAGATAAAGACTGAAAAAAAGGTAAAATATCAAAGTTAATGAAAAAGAGACAAACATGTAGCAGAACATTGAATCACATTTTCGGTAATAGACATCAGTTAAAGGAAATGCAATGAAATAATGTGAATGATCTGTGATAACAATGAAACCTAGTGGCCAAATTTACAAATATTGTTAGAAAGTGAAAGGATTGATATATTGTTAGAATACAGGACAGAGAATTAAAAATAAGGGATATTATATAAAATAGTTTTACCCAGATTATTACATTTGATTCCTTTTATCACTCATTCATGGAATGTGGCTGTCATGAGCAGGACTGGCATTTATAGCCTGATTGGTCTCCAACTGAATGGCTTTATCACTTCAGAAGAAGGAATCCATGTTACTGTCAGTTGGGAGCCTCTTTCAGACATTAGTGAACAACCAAGCAGTTTAACATTTATTAAGCTAATATTAACTGTTGTTCCAGATTTTCATTTAATTATGATTTTGAGTTCCTGGTTTATGTGGTATGCTTTAATCTCTTGACATTGCATAGACGATGTTATCATTCTCTTCTGCATTCATGTTTGTTGCTGGAAGCTAGAAAGACATAACAGATATTATAAATAAAATATTTAATTCCACCTTGGATATTAGAGTTGAGCGAGAGAACAGGAGGCTTGAAAATGATATACCACCACATTCACAAAAGAAAAGCAAAACTGGGTAGAAACATAGAAAATAGGTGCAGGAGTAGGCCATTCGGCCCTTTGAGCCAACACCGCCATTCAATATGATCATGGCTGATCATCCAAAGTCAGTAGCCTGATCTTACTTTCTCCCCATATCCCTTGATTCAGTTAACCCTAAGAGCTATATCTAACTCTCTCTTTAATACATCCAGTGAATTGGCCTCCACTGCCTTCTGTGGCAGAGAATTCCACAGATTCACAACTCCCTGGCTGAAAAAGGTTTTCCTCATCTCAGCCCTAAATGACCAACCGCTTATGCTTAAACTGTGACCCTGGGTTCCAGACTCCCCCAACATGCATAACATTTTTCCTGCATCTAGCCTGTCCAATCCCTTAAGAATTTTATTTGTTTCTATAAGATCCCCTCTCATCCTTCTAAATTCCAGTGAACATAAGCCAAGTTGATCCATTCCTTCATCATATGTCAGTCATGCCATCCTGGGAATTAACCTGGTGAACCTATGCTGCACTACCTCAATCGCAAGAATGTCCTTCCTCAAATTAGGAGATCAAAACTGTACACAATATTCCAGGTGTGGTCTCACCAGGCCCCTGTACAACTCCAGTAGGACCTCCTTGCTCCTATAATCAAATCCTCTCGCTATGAAGTCCAACATTCCATTAGCTTTCTTCACTGCCTGCTGTACCTGCATGCTTACTTTGAGTGACTGATGTACAAGGATACCTAGGTCTCTTTGCACCTTCCCTTTTCCTAATCTGACACCATTCCGATAATAATCTGCCTCTTTGTTCTTGCCACCAAAGTGGACAACCTCACATTTATCCACATTATACTGCATCTGGCATACTTCTGCCCACTCACCCAACCTATCCAAGTCACTCTGCAGCATCCTCATAGCATCCTCCTCGCAGCTCACACTGCCACCCAGCTTTATATCATCCGCAAACTTGGAGATGATACATTTAATTCTTTTGTCTAAATCATTATTATATATCGTAAATAACTGGGGTCCCAGCACTGAGCCTTGCGGCACCCCACTAGTCACTACCTGCAATTCTGAAAAGGACCCGTTAATTCCTATTCTTTGCTTCATGTCTCCCAACCAGTTCTCTATCCATGTCAATATCCTACCCCCAATACCATGTGCTCTAATTTTGCAAACTAATTAATCTCTAGTGTGGGACCTTGTCAAAGGCTTTTTGAAAGTCCAGATACACCATATCCACTGGCTCTGCCTTATCCGTTCTACTTGTTACATCCTCATAAAATTCCAGAAGATTAGTCAAGCATGATTTCCCCTTCATAAATCCATGCTGACTTTGACCGATCCTGTCACTGCTTTCCAAATGAGCTGCTATAATACTTCAGACTCGATTTATTCAGAAAGTAGAAGCACAAGGTTAAAGATCTTGAGTATAGGCAAAACTATCTGGAGTTCATGTATGATTATAAAAATTAATGACGGAGAAGAGATTTCAGAAAGACATAGGAAGACTTGAAAATGGAAAATGGAAAGACACATGGCAAGAACAATTTAATGTGATTAATTGTGAAGAGACGAACTTTGCCAAAAACAGCACAGAGAGCCAGTGAAAGGAAATTTGTCCAATCAAATCACCTTTTAATTGAGATTAACATACAATTTGTTCTTCTGTCTGCAGTGTCTGCACATTGGCCTTTAGTGACTTGAATGCAAACATACCCAAGTCCCTTTGAACGGCATTGCGAACCGATCTCTCACCATTTATCAAATATTCTGCTTTCCTGTTATTTTCTTCAAAGTGGACAGTGTAATAATGATTGGGAATTACAGATGAGATTAAGAAAGAGATGTCTGAAGAGGAAATATAAGAAATGAAAATAAGTGGTCTTGATATTCCTCAACACCTGGACGGCACATTATCAGGTTTTTGAAGATAGGTCATAATATTGGAGGGAGTGTCTGTGATAGTCTGGACACCAAGGTTATCAGGCTATACAATTGCTATCACCATCATCTAAGAGATGGAAATCAATGTCTGCTGAACATAGCTGATCTGACTGAAAGAGTGTAAACAGACGAAAATGAATGAGGGAAGTAGGAAAAGAAAAAGAATGCTCTGGTATTTTATTTCATTCTTCACATGTTTATGTTATAATGTTTTATTCTTAATTGTTTACTGTATATCATGTTGTTACTTGCGGGCAAAGCACCAGGGCAAATTCTTTGTATGTATACATACTTGGCTAATAAGATTTATTCAATTCAATTCAATTCAATGTTGAAAATATGAGACTCAAAATACTGCTTGTGTTCTGATAACTAGAGAATGCTGGAAATACTCAGCAGATCGGGTAACATATGTGGTGAGAGGCAAACTAAGTTAATGTTACAAATGTTTCAGATACACTTCTGGCACAATCCGGAAAATCCAGTTAGCTAACACTCTTGAATTTAATATTAAATTCCAGGTTCTGCAAAACGCTTAGATGGAAACTGAAATGCTGTTTCTTGAGCTTTTATTGGGTCACAATTTTCAACTTTTGATATTAGACCATCACATGAAGGTCCATTCAGCCCTCTGAATCTTTTCCAGTTCTCTCAGAGCACAGTTGCCTATCATTACCCATATTCTTAGATTAGTTTAGTTAAGATATACAGCATTGAAACAGGCCAGGTCTGAAGACGAGTCTCAACCCAAAACATCACCCATTCCTTCTCTCCAGAGATGCTGCCTGTCCCGCTGTTACTCCAGCTTTTTGTGTCTATCATGGAAACAGGCCCATTGGCCCAAGACCATGCCAAGCATCAATCACCCTTTCACACTAGTTCTATCTTATCCCACATTCCAATCCACTCTCTAAACATTAAGGAGGGGCTTTTTGTTTTTACAGAGACCAACTAACCTATAAACCTACACATCATTGGGATAAAGGAGGAAACTGGAGTACTTGGGGGAAGCCCATGCAGTCTCAGGAGACCGTGCAAACTCCATACAGACAGCACCCAAGGTCAGGATCGATCCTGGGACTCTGGCGTTGTGAGGCAGCAGCTCCACTGTGGATGTACAGTTCTTTTTGTTAAAAAAATAATCAACTCGCTTTTGAAAACCATAATTAAATCTGCTTCCATTGCTTTCACCACTTTATCAAGACAATGCATTCTCAATCCTTTGCCCTCACTGTGTATAATGTTTTTATTGATATCGTCTTTGCTAGCAGTCTATTTTCAAAACTTTTAATGCTGTTTGTAAAGATAAATGCAAAAGTTAGAACATTCTGTTCATATCCCAAGAGAATCTCAAACTAGCAGTCCACTGTTGTTTAATTAAAAAGTGGTCCTTTAAAGCACTCCTCAGCAAACAATGTTCACGTGACTTATCAGATTATTAAGCACCACTGTAATGAAGAGAATATCTATGGCAGGAGCTCGCATGCATTCCTGTAGACTCTGATTTTAATAGCAAAGGTTTATATCAGAATTGCTGACATATGGAGAATACTAATTCAAAAAAATATATGATTAGTTTTTCATTGACGTTTTATAGACAATAGACAATAGGTGCAGGAGTAGGCCATTTGGCCCTTTGAGCCAGCACCGCCATTCAATGTGATCATGGCTGATCATCCCCAATCAGTACCCCGTTCCTGCCTTCTCCCCATATCCCCTGACTCCGCTATTTTTAAGAGCCCTATCTAACTCTCCCTTGAAAGCATCCAGAGAACCTGCCTCCACCGCCATCTGAGGCAGAGAATTGCACACTCACCATTCTCTGTGAGAAAAAGTGTTTCCTCGTCTCCATTCTAAATGGCTTACTCCTTATTCTTAAACTGTGGCCTGCTGGTTCTGGACTCCCCCAATATCGGGAACATGTTTCCTGCCTCTAGCGTGTCCAAGCCCTTAACAATCTTATATGTTTCAATGAGATGCCCTCTCATCCTTCTAAACTCCAGAGTGTACAAGCCCAGCTGCTCCATTCTCTCAGCATATGACAGTCCCGCCATCCCTGGAATTAACCTTGTAAACCTACGCTGCACTCCCTTAATAGCAAGAATCTCCTTCCTCAAATTAGGGGACCAAAACTGCACACAATACTCCAGGTGTGGTCTCACTAGGGCTCTGCACAACTGCAGAAGGACCTCTTTACTCCTATATTCGATTCCTCTTGTCATAATGGCCAGCATGCCATTCGCTTTCTTTTTTTTTTTTTTTTTTTAATTTTTATTTATTAGAAGTACATTACATCACAGCCACATACATTAATACTCGTCATTTATATCTTCTTACAATTAATGTACTCCCTTTATTTTTTTTTTTTACGCTAAAGAAAGAAAAGATTGAAAGAGAGAAGAAAGTGAAGGAAAAAGTGCAAGTGTAGAAAAGTGTAGAAAATGTAACAACAAAAAAAAAAAAAGGACGAGGACCCTATGAAAGCGAAATTAAAAACAAAAAAAAAAAAGAGTTAAGAAATAGGCCCTAAGAAAAGAAAAGAGAGAGAGAAAAAAAGAAAAACAAATGTTTTTTTTTTGAGCATCACGTAAATAGGACATACCAACTCTTCAACTATCATCCCCCCTTACCCGACCTCAATTTTTTATTTTTTTAAAGTACTTTTGCACCCTATGTTTGTAATAATTCTATAAATGCAGACCACGTCAGGTGGAAGTGATCTGGTTTACCTGCTAGGAGGAGTCTTATCTCTTCAAGGTGTAGTGTTTCAAACATATTTGAAATCCACATATTTATAGTTGGTATTGGAGCCTTCTTCCAAAATTTTAGAATTAGCTTTTTTCCAGTTATTAACCCATAATCCATTAATTTCTTTTGAAACACATTTAGTTCTGGATCATCTTCCGTTATTCCGAAGATAATCCATTCTGCTTTGGGTATCAGTCTTGTTTTAAATAACTTTGTAAAGATTTCAAAAATTTCATTCCAAAATTTTTGAATTTTTGTACAGAAGACAAATGAGTGCGCTATAGTTGCTTCTTGGGATTGACATTTATCACAAATAGATGATACGTTTGGGAAAATTTTATGAATTTTAGTTTTCGAATAATATAATCTATGTAAAATTTTAAATTGTATTAAAGTGTGTCTTACATTAATCGAGCATTTATGTACTTTTAATAAGTATTCATTCCAACTTTCCTTTGAAATTTTAATAGCTAACTCTTGTTCCCAGTCTCTTCTGATACCCTCCGTAGATGGTATTTGTACATTTAAGATAATATTGTACAAATATGATATTAAGTTTGCTGATTCCGCTTTTGTCTGCATTGCCTCGTCCAGTACATCTGCTGGGTTATTATGATGATCTTTTATATATTTTTTCAAATAGTCGCATATTTGAAAGTATTTAAAATATTGATTATTTCCGAGTTTATATTTTATTTGTAATTGTTGAAATGAAAGTAATTTTCCAGTTTCATACAAGTCACCAAGCGTTTTAATTCCTAGTCTATCCCATTGTGTATAAGCTTTATCTATAATAGAAGGACTAAACGAAGGGTTATTGACTATAGGTAATAAAAGTGATAAGTTTCTTAATTTTAAATTTTGTTTTATTTGTTTCCAAATACGGATTGTACTATGAATAATTGGGTTCTTATTATAGTTTATGTTATTCAATTTCATTGGAGAGAGGAGGATCGCTCCAATGTTTCTAGAGGAGCAATCCTCTTTCTCCATTACAATCCAGACTACTTGCTGGGCGGAGTTATCCATCAGTTGAATCATGTTTTTAATATTTACTGACCAATAATAATACATAAAATTGGGTAGTGCTAGACCCCCCAATACTTTAGATTTATTCAGATGGGTTTTTTGTATTCTATGTGATTTATAGTCCCATATAAAATTAGTGATATCTGAGTCGAGTTTTTTAAAAAACTTCTTAGGTAAGTATATAGGAATTGATTGAAATAGGTATAAAATTTGTGGTAAAAAGATCATTTTTATTGCGTTTATTCGGCCTATTAAAGACATCGGAAGCGTTTTCCAGAATTTAATTAATGTATTCAGTTTATTAAGTAGGGGGTCAAAATTTGCCCTGAGCATACCTTGATATGCTCTGGTAATTTCGATTCCCAAATATTTAAATTTTTCTGTAGCTATTTTAAAAGGGAATTTTAAAAGATGTGTTGAATCTTTCGGTTTTATTGACATAATTTCACTTTTATTCCAATTTATTCTATATCCAGAAAAAGATCCGAAGTCTTCAATTAAATTTAATATATTTGGTATAGTGATTTGAGGTTTTGTAATATACAATAATATATCATCCGCGTATAAAGATATTTTATTATATGAGTCTTTAGTATTATATCCATGAATATCAGGGTGTATTCTAATTTTTTCTGCTAGCGGTTCAATAATGAGAGCAAACAGCTGTGGTGATAATGAGCATCCTTGTCTATTTCCCCTTGATAGTTGAAATTTCGAGGATAATATGTTATTAGTAAGTATTCTAGCTGTAGGTTTGTTATATAGTAACTTAATCCATAAAATAAAATTCTCTCCCAGTTGAAATTTTTGTAATACTTTATCCATATAGTTCCATTCTACTTGATCAAATGCTTTTTCAGCATCCAGCGAAATAATTGATAATTCTTGATCTTCAGATTTGTGTGAGTGCATTATGTTGAGTAGACGTCTCATATTATTAGAAGAATATCTCTTAGGGATAAACCCTGTCTGATCTGGGTTTATTAATTTACTAATGTATTTACTTAATCTTCTAGCTAATGTTTTCGCTAATATTTTTTGATCTGTGTTTAACAATGCTATAGCTCTATATGAGCCAGGATCTTCTAAATCCTTATTTTTCTTAGGTATTAATGTAATCGTTGATTCCGCTAATGTATCAGGTAGTATTCGTTTTTTAAAAGCGTATTGGTACATTTTTTGTAATCTTGGTATTATTTTTTCATAAAAGTTTTTATAAAATTCATTAGTAAATCCATCAGGGCCTGGTGTTTTTCCATTTTTTAGTGAGTTTATTGTATCTTCTAATTCCTTAATTGAGATTTGTGCACCCAGTTCCTCTTGTTCCTTCAGCTCTAACTTTGGAAGATTACAGGTATCCAAGAACTTTGTGATATTATTGGAATCAATTATCGTTTTAGATGTATACAAATTCTCGTAAAATTGCGCAAATCTTTTATTAATATCCTTCGGTGTTGTTAATAATTCCCCTTTATCTGATTTGATCTTTGGTATAGTATGTTCCTTTTCTCGTTTTTTTAGCTGGCGAGCCAAAAGTTTATGCGGTTTATCCCCAAATTCAAAGTGCTCTTGTTTTGTAATTTGAAAAAGTCTTATAAGTTTGGCAGATAATAATTTATTTAATTTAAATTTTAAAATTATTATTTTATTATGTTTATCTATTGTTGGATCTTTAGCATTATCTATATCCATTTGTCTAATAAGTTCTTCTAACTGTCTTTGTTCATTCTTATTCTTTTTATTTTGAAAAGCTTGATATGAAATTATAATACCCCTAATGTATGCTTTAAAAGATTCCCAAAGTAAAGTAGGCGATATATCTGAAGTATCATTTGTTTGAAAAAAGACCTCCATTTGTTCTTTTAAATATATACTCGCTTGTGGATCTTTTAAAATTTGAGAGTTAAATCTCCAGAATGAATTATTCTTAGACAATCCTTCCAGTTTTAAAAAGAAAGTTAGTGGAGAATGGTCTGAAATTGAATTTGTATGATATATTGCATTAGATGTTTGGGGGATTAATTTTGTATCCAGCAGAAAGTAGTCTATACGTGAGTATGTCTTATGTACCATTGAGTAAAACGAATATTCCCTGCCAGTTGGGTTCACAATTCTCCAAACATCTGCTATATTAGTGTTGTTTATGTAGGTATTGAGGAGTTCCCCAGTTTTCGATTTCATATTCCCTCTCTGTTTTTGACTTGATTTATCTAAGTACGGGTCTAAAACACAATTAAAGTCTCCGCCTATTATAACATTTTGATAGTTTGACTCTGCAATTATATTGAAGATTTTATTGAAAAAGTGGGGGTTATCAAAGTTAGGGGCATATATATTTACCAAAGTAAGTGGAGTGTCATGGATTTCTCCATTAACTATTAGGTATCTCCCTTCTATATCTGTTATAATATTCTTTGCTTTAAATGGTATACCTTTTCTTATGATAATTGACGTGCCTCTAGATTTTGAAGTGAATGAAGAGTGGTATGTTTGACCTATCCATTTCGCCCTCAGCCTAACTTGGTCCTGAGGTTTTAGGTGTGTTTCTTGTAGGAAGGTAATGTCAGAATTATACATTTTTAGCTGAGCTAATATCTTACCCCTTTTGATAGGTTCATTAATGCCTCTTATATTCCAACTACAAAATGAGACTCCTCCTAGGTTCTTTTGTGTGGTGTCATGCATTTTGAATAATTATAGTACCTTTGAATCTTGTGGTGCGTCCATATCCCAGGTCTTTAGGTATTGGGGGAGTTTTTGAATTATTAACTTTTGTTGGTATGTCCATATTATTCTTATCACTAAACACAAAACACAAACAAGTGATTTTATGTAATAAAAAAAAAACGAAAAGAGTGAGGCTACAGTGTCTATAGTCGGCACTGTAGCAAGTGACCCACCTGTAGGTGGGAAAAAACCTTATTTTGACTTCCATTGCGTTGTTGCTCAACTCGCTCCGCTCTCTTAGTTAATCATAACATATTAAAATATTAAAACGAGGCCTCACATTCATATATATAATACAATTTTACCCTGATATTTCCTTATAACATATATATATATCAGAGTTTAATTATTAAACCAATATTTTTGATTTCAATAAGAATCAGCTGTTGGTTGAAGGGGTTAACGAGACGTGCTCCTGGACATAAGCCAGGAGCTCGTTTCTCATCCCCTCCTCCTGCTTATAGACAAGGTTACAATTTATTAAAAATTCATATTAGTATGTTAGTTCATTATTTTTTTTGTTTTTTTTGTTAGTATTCTAATCTAACCTGCATAACTTTTAAAGTTGTTAATAGGATAAGTTCTTACAATTGGTTATAACATTTTAATCAATAAGCAATTATTTTCTAATTCATATCCCGTTATAAAGTTGTTTACACGTTTTGAACAGAAAATGTCCTTGCTTCAACATTCCGGAGATAACAGTGTAACTATCCCCAGACAAAACATAGCTGAGAATTATTCGGATCTGCCAAAGCTCCCTTTTATTTCTGTCTTTCAACAATCGTTTGGGCATATTTGAAAGCGTCTTCAGGCTTAACAAATGACTTTTCAAGACCATTAAAAGAAATACGCATTTTAGCGGGATAAAAAACCCCGAATCTGACCCCTTCTCTCCCTCTTAAAAGATCTTTAACCTTATCAAATTTGTTTCTTTTTTGCACAATTTCATGTGGGTAGTCCCTGAATATCTTAATAGTGTCTTTGTCCAGCCGTAATTGTACACCATATTTGATATGGGTCATAACATATTCCATTCGCTTTCTTCACTGCCTGCTGTACCTGCATGCTTACTTTCATAGACTGATGTACAAGGACCCCCAGATCCCGTTGTACTTCCCCTTTTCCCAACTTGACACCATTTAGATAGTAATCTGCCTTCCTGTTTTTGCGACCAGTGGATAACCTCACATTTATTCGCATTAAACTTCATCTGCCATGCATCTGCCCACTCCCCAACCTGTCCAAGTCACCCTGCATTCTCATAGCATCCTCCTCACAGTTCACACTACCACCCAGCTTTGTGTCATCTGCAAATTTGCTAATGTTACTTTGTATCCCTTCATCCAAATTATTGATATGTATTTTAAATAGCTGCGGTCCCAGCACCGAGCCTTGCGGTACCCCACTAGTCACTGCCTGCCATTCTGAAAGGGACCCGTTAATCCCTACTCTTTGTTTCCTGTTTGCCAACCACTTCTCTATCCATGTCAGCACTCTACCCCCAATACCATGTGCCCTAATTTTGCCCACTAATCTCCTATGTGGGACATTATCAAATGCTTTCTGAAAGTCCAGGTACACTACATCTCCCTTGTCCATTTTCCTAGTTACATCTTCAAAAAATTCCAGAAGATTAGTCAAGCATGATTTCTCCTTTGTAAATCCATTCTGACTCGGACCGATCCTGTTACTGCTATCCGAATGTGCGGCTATCTCATCTTTTATAATTGACTCCAGCATCTTCCCCACCACGTCATGTCAGGCTAACTGGTCTATAATTCCCCGTTTTCTCTCTCCCGCCTTTCTTAAAAAGTGGGATAACATTAGGTACCCTCCAATCCACAGGAACTGATCCTGAGTCCATTGAACATTGGAAAATTATCAACAATGCATCCACGATTTCTAGAGCCACTTCCTTAAGTACGCTGGGATGCAGACCATCAGGCCCTGGGGATTTATCAGCCTTCAGTCCCATCAGTCTATCCAACACCATTTCCTGCCTAATGTGGATTTCCTTCAGTTCCTCTGTCACCCCAGATCCTCTGGCCACTACTATATCATGAAGATTGTTTGTGTCCTCCTTAGTGATGACAGATCCGAAGTACCTGTTCGACTCATCTGCCATTTCCTTGTTCCCCATAATAAATTCACCTTTTTCAGTCTTCAAGGGTCCAACTTTGGTCTTAACTAATTTTTTCCTCTTCACATACCTAAAGAAGCTTTTACTATCCTGCTATATATTCTTGGCTAGCTTACCTTCATACCTCATCTTTTCTCCCTGTATTTGGTTATCTTCTGTTGTTCTTTAAACATTACCCAATCCTCTTGCTTCCCGCTCATCTTTGCTACTTTGTACTTCTTCGCTTTAATTTTTATACTGTCCCTGACATCCCTTGTCAGCCATGGTCGACCCTTTCTCCCCTTGGAATCTTTCTTCCTCCTAGGAATGAACTGATCCTGCACCTTCTGTATTATTCCTAGAAACACCTGCCATTTTTGTTCCACTGTCGTGCATCTTTCCAGTGAACTTTGGCCAGCTCCTCCCTCATGGCCCCATAGTCCCCTTTATTCAACTGCAACACTGACACCTCCGATCTACTCTTCTCCCTCTCCAATTGTAGATTAAACCTGACCATGTTATGGTCACTGCCTCCTAATGGCTCATTAACCTCGAGGTCCTTTATCAAATCCGGTTCATTACATAACACTAAATCCAGAATTGCCTTCTCCCTGGTAGGCTCCAATACAAGATGTTCAAAGAATCCATCACAAAGGCACTCTACAAAGTCCCTTTCTTGGGGTCCAGTACCAACCTGATTTTCCCAGTCTACCTGCATGTTGAAATCTCCCATAACAACCATAGCATTACTTTTACTACATGGCAATTTTAACTCCTGATTCAACTTGCGCCCTATGTCCAGGCAACTGTTTGGGGGGCTGTAGATTAGTCCCATTAGGGTCTTTTTACCCTTACAATTCCTTAGGTCTATCCATACTGACTCCACATCTCCTGTTTCAATGTCACCCCTTGCAAGGGACTGAATTTCATTCCTCACCAATAGGGCAACCCACCCCCTCTGCCCACCTGTCTGTCTTTTCGATAGGATGTATACCCTTGAATGTTCAGTTCCCAGCCCTGGCCCTCTTGCAGCCATGTCTCAGTAATTCCCACAACATCATACTTGTCAGTTTCTAAATGAGCTTCAAGCTCGTCCACTTTATTCCTAATACTTTGCGCATTCATATACAGTACTTTGACCTCCGTATTCGCTCCCACCCTCGCAATTGGCCCTGACCTTACTCTGTTGTCCATTCTCAAGCTTTCCTTCCCATTAATTCGAGAATCTTTTGTAATTTTTCCTGTAGCCACTTCCCCTTCAACTCCATCTTTATACTCCCAATTTGTCAATCCTTCCCCCCCACTATTTAGTTTAAACCCATACGTGTAGCCCTAGCAAATCTGCCTGCCAGAATGTCCATCCCCCTCCAGTTAAGGTGTATCCCATCACTTTTGTACAGGTCACCCCTACACCAGAAGAGATCCCAGTGGTCTTTTGTTCATCTATTTTATTCTAATTCCAATGCTTATTTGAGTAAAAAAACATTCAACTGTTAGCACAAAAGAGGCGATTCAGTGCAGATCATTAACCAGAGCATGTTCTGTGATTCTTATCAGCAGCAAGTCATTGGCATGAATAGGGAGGAACAATGTGTTTGTAAACCTCAAGCTGATATGCTGGTCAAAATCTGGTACAAGTTGGACCTTGTACAGTGCAAGTACAGCCCATTTGTATTCAAGCTTTTCATGAACCTTTTCGAGGTGAAAATCTGCTTATAAAACTAACCCAATCCATGTTTCATGTGGCAGTCAGTGGTTCAGTACTGTGGTGTGGTGCAGAGATTCCTGATCTTCAGTGCTTTCTTAGTGTAGGTTTACGAACTTATGAATTATAGTTTATAGGTTTCCTCCAAGTGTCCTTGTTTCCTCTCTGAACCCCCAAAATGGGTGGGCTGGTGGGTTAATCGGCCATTGTTTGCAATGTCAATCATACCTGTAACATTTCAGGGTTTAAAATGAAATCATTTTAAGTCACCATAAAAACTGATGAGTACCACAGTGTGCAACAAAATCCATACCTGTTGAAATACATCTGCCCCTTCATCATAATCCACAACAGTGAAGAAGAGTTTATTAGAAAATGCAGAGGAATACCGCCATGAATTTGCAAGCACCTGGTACTCTTCATTTGCTTGTCTGCAGAAAAATAAAATGCCAGATACCAAAATAAATCAGAGAATTGCACTCATGTCATCACATAAAACGGATGTCATTAGGCCTGTATATATCTCCAGAGATGCTGCCTGTCCCGCTGAGTTACTCTCCAGAGATACTGCCTGACCCGCTGAGTAACTCCAGCATTTTGTGTAAATCTTAAATTTAAACCAGCAACTGCAGTATCTGCAGTTCCTTCCTACACACGTTTGGATAGAAAGATAGATAGATAGATAGATAGATAGATAGATAGGTAGATAGATAGATAGATAGATAGATAGATAGATAGATAGATAGATAGATAGATAGATAGATAGATAGATAGATAGATAGATAGATAGATAGATAGATAGATTGATTGATTGATTTAAGGTCATCCTACGTCCAAGCTGTGGATTAATAATTCGGCATGTTATGGTCCTTCAAGTGGTTATCGATGTAACGCTTAGTGTGCAATAGGTTTCTGCCAGCACCATCTTTTCACAATTTCAAATCCCCAATTCTTGTCCTTCAGCTCAACCTGCCTACGCTGACCAACATGCTCCATCTATACCAGTCCCACCTGCCTGCGTCTGTCAGAAGTACTTTCTCCTCAAATTCCCTCATAATTCCACCGATTAACTTCCATGGGTCCTAATCACTAATCTCTTTCTTAACATGAAGACAGAAGGAAATGCAGATGCTTGAATCTTGATTAAAACACATAGAGTTGGAGGAACTCACTGGTTCGGGCAGCATCTGGGGAAGGAACGGACGTTTGAGTTCGGGACCCTTCTTCAGACTCTCTTTGCCGAGGTATTTTATCTGTTTATCAGGTGCATCATTCACATAATATTACACACTTCAATTAGATCTCACCTCGGTCTCACTTGTACCATTGAAATTAACTCTAGACTCTGCTCATAATTGCAGCCTTGCCAATATTCTTGTAAATCTCCTCTACATCTTCTCCAGCCCTGCCAAAACCTTCCTGTCATTAGATAATCTAAATTATTCCCTCTATCTGTAGTATAATCAATATTTTATATTATTAAATAATTCTTTGGTCTTCTTTGCTCTTGCTTTCTGTGCTTCAACCAATAAAGTGCCATCTTTATCGATACACATAGTTACATCCTCAAAAAAGGCAATTAATCAAAAACCTTTTCTTAACAAATCCAAGCAGAGCACCCTTAATTAACTTGTGCAATTCTAAACATTGATTTACACTATACCTCCATTTTTTTCACAACAATTTGTCCGCTATTATGTCAGGCTGATTTGCTTGTCATAACTTGATCTATCTCTTTCATCGTTTTAAATAACAATGCCACATCAGTAACCTTCCAATGCTCTATAACCAGAGAATTGGAGAATAGGATAATGAACATCAGAGGTTGTATTGTTTCCCCCCCTTGCTTCATTTAAGAAGGGAGGATACATGTTGTTTCGTCTTGGCAATTTAATCCATTTGTGAAGATGCTATATCCCTTACTCCCGCAATTAGCATTTCTGAAACATTAACCATTTTCCCCAATGTTTATGCCTATATCATCCACCTCTTCCATGAAGATGAATGCAAAAAAATAATTTACTTTACATATCTTCTGCCTCCACTGCCATGCTGCTATTTTGCTGCCTGAAAGAATACATAGGTACAT
>CM075977.1:308642765-308848018 GCA_038087875.1 Malacoraja senta
TTGAAAGTATATAGATAGATATGATTAAGGTTGCCCAGCTGCTGACCTCACAATGTCTTTCCTCGTGGCCCCGCCCCCCCGGATTAATGCAACTGCTGTCAACGTGCATGCTCAGTTTTCCATGAGGTACTTTAGCCCATCCACCCAACCCCCGCCCTCGTTCTTCAAAAGGCGCAGAAGGATCGAGAAAGTTCTGCAGCAAAGATCCTACAGCTCAGCTCCACTATAGGATCTTTGTTCTGCAGATCGCAGCTGAGGCAAAGATCCTATAGCAAGTTCTGCTATAGGATCTTTGGTCAGAGGCGCCCACGCGCTGAAGAAGTTTTCTCGCTGCCCGTGCAGCTTGTGAACCCACGCCCCTCCCATCGCCCGCCCGCCCGCCCGCTCACTCAGCTGCTGGTTTCCAGAGAGTCAAGCCGGTGCTGTCTCTCTCCGCTGTTCGCAGTCCACTCACTCGCCCGGCTCCCCCTCTCCTCTTCTCACGTCCTTCCCTCTCCTCCCCCCTCCCTCCCCCTCCCCTCTCCTCTCCACCCGACCTCCTCTCCTTGTCCGTGTCCACGGCCCGATCTTCTGTAACGCTGGCGGAAGCTTTGGCAGTCCTCAGCAAAGAGCCTATAGCTCGCTATAGGATCTTTGGTCCACGGATTGCTCCGGGCTCGCTAGGGCCCCCGCGACCTGCCCCCCGCCCCACTCCTCTCTCTCTCTCCCTCTCTCTCTCCCCCTCTCCCTCTCTCTCTCCCCTCTCCCTCTCTCTCCCCACCTCTCTCTCTCCCCCTCTCTCTCTCTCTGCCCCCTCTCTCCCCCTCTCTTTCTCCCCCTCTCTCTCTCCCCCTCTCTCTCCCTCCCCTAAAACCCCTTCTCCCTTCAACCCCTCCCCTACCCCCTTCCCCCCTCTTAGTGCCCCTCTCTCCCCCTCCCCTCTCTCTCTCCTCCCATCTCTCTCCCCCACCCACCCTCTCCTCCTCCCCTCCACCCCCTCTCCCTCTGTCTCTTGCCCTTCTGTCTCTGCCCCCTCTCTCTGTATCTCCCCATTATCTCTCTGCCCTCACTCTCTACCCCCCCTCCCTCTCTAGACGCGCCTGCGAGTTGGGGGCTATGCGTCAGTGGATAGGGCGGGTATAGGGTAAAATTAGCAAATTAATAATATTAATATAATATCAAGGGAGGTAGTTAGCGTGTGTGCGGGGGAGTAGTTAGTGTGTGTGTGGGGGTGGTTAGTGCGTGTGACGCCTCATGCCGCCCCCCCAGCCCCCCCCACCCCCCACAACCGCGCGTTAGCGAAACAGACCCAACGGGTCGGCACGGTCTAGTATTATTATAAAACTCTGATATTATATGTTTACTTGTGGGTTTGCTTGCTTGAACTTTTTAATTGATTCACATCTCCTCGAAAACCCGATGCGGTAACGGTGACATTTTTACATATTCCGGTAGAGATTTACCTCATGATTTCACAAATCCGCACATCTGAAAATTTGATTCATTATTTCTTTTTTTTTAGTTTTTTTACTAAAATTGTTCACCAATCTGACATCTTTTAAAAATCTAACGTGCTGAAGCGAGCTGGATGACGTCACAATGCCTTTGCTCCTCGCAGCAATCTGCGTATAATTTTCAACGTGCAGGGGCACAGTTTTCCACGAGCTGCGAGCTACGTGGCCCACCGGACCCCCCCCCCCCCCCAGGGCTGGATTTAAGCCATTGAACACGTGATCAAGTCATGCTGCGCGCTCCACTGGGCTCCTTCAAGTTCTACAACATGGCGGCGGCAGTCATTATCGCAGCGTGGGCACAGTCAAGCGCAGTGGAAAAGTGGCAGTGGCGGCCGTCACAGGGACGACCTCCTCTCCGTCTTCCCCACCCGATCGTTTATCATGCTGGGGGGTGGGCTTACCCTCACGCAAGCCACGATCGGCCGGCCCTCTGCTGCTTTTCACTGTCCTCAGATCACTCCAGGCCACGCTATGGTCCACGCACACCGCAGCCTGGCTCGAGCCTGGCGCCTGATGGGAAGGATTATGCTCTACGACCTAGGTTGGTGCTGCCTCTACCCCCTCCCCCTCCCTCTCTACCCCCTCCCTGGGGCAGAGAAAGAGAGGGGGGTAGAGATGGGGGATGGAGAGGGGGAGGAGAGGGGAAGGGGGCAGAGGGGGGAGGAGGGGGAGAGGATAAGTGGGAGGGCCACCCTCCCTCTCTGCCCCCTCCCTCTCTGTCCCCCCTCCCTCTCTCCCTCTCTAGGGAGTGGCGAATATTGGGACCTATGGGTGAGTGGTGGAGCATTGCGTTTGAGAACCAGCCCTCCCCTATGACGCCGCGCCCCCTCACCCCTCAATCACTACCCCCCTCCCCTCCCTCTCCACGCTCTAGCCACACCTGCGCAGTTGGGGGTTAAGCGTGATTGGATAGTGTGGGGTATGGGGTAAAAGGAGTGAATGAACAATATTAATATAACATCAAGGGGGGGTTAGTGTGTGTGGGAGGTGGTTAATGTGTGTGTGTGTGTGTGTGACTAATCTGGAATTTTTTGAGGATGTAACTAGGAAATGGACAAGGGAGAGCCAGTGGATGTAGTGTACCTGGACTTTCAGAAAGCATTTGATAAGGTCCCACATAGGAGATTAGTGGGCAAAATTAAGGCACATGGTATTGGGGGTAGAGTGCTGACGGATAGAAAATTGGTTGGCAGACAGGAAACAAAGAGTTGGGATTAACTGGTCCCTTTCAGAATGGCAGGCAGTGACTAGTGGGGTACCGCAAAACTCGGTGTTAGGACCGCAGCTATTTCAAGTTCAAGTTACATTTATTGTCACATACAATTGGTACATGAGATTTGAGTTACAAAACAGCCATACGAATAAAATAGAACACAATACACGATAGAGTTTAACATAAACTTCCTCACACGCGGAATCAACGTTTCCCACTGTGATGGAAGGCAATCATCTTAACAAAACAGATCGGCAGAGAGGTTAAGGAAGAACATTCCAAAAACTTGAATTTGGCTAGCTATAGCAGCGGGATTAAAATTAGGATTTCTCATGAAGACTAAAGATACCTCGAAGGTTTATAGGAATCAATGTAATAGCTTATATTCACAGGGATTTAGGATGAGAGGGGATCTTATAAAGACATACTAACAGGGCAGGGGGATGGGAACCAATACAAGGAGACAGAGGGCCATAAAAGGAGGACAGAAGCAAAAGGTAGAAGGGATATAAGAAAACAAACCTGAAAGCTTTGTGCCTTAATGCGAGGAGCATTCTTAATAAGGTGGATGGATTGAACGTGCAGTTAGTAGTTAAGGAATATGATATAGTTGGAATTACAGAGATATGGCTCCAGGCTGACCAAGGCAGGGAGCTAAACGTGCAGGGGTATTTAATATTCAAAGATAGATAGAAAGGAAGAGGTGGGGTGGCATTGCTGGTTAAAGAGGAGATTAATGCAATAGCAAGGAGAGACATTAGCTTGGATGCTGTAGAATTGGTATGCGTAGAACTACGAAACAGCTAAGGGCAGAAAATGCTTGTTGGAGTTGTATACAGACCACCAAACAGCAGTACGGAGGTTGGGGATAGCATCAAGCAGGAAATTAGGGCTGCGTGTAGCAAAGTTACAGCAGTTATCATGGGTGACTTTAACCTACATGTAGATTGGGTCAATCAAATTGGTAGCAGCCCTGAGGAGGAGGATGTGGCGGCAGATTTTCATATCTTTCGGGAAATTAACTACTGAGTCGCTAAAAGGATGCGCAGTGATAAGGGGAATATCTTCGTTACGCATACGAGCTGGTTCACAGAGACCTTCAGAGCTTCTTCACAGATATGGTTTCAAAACACAGTCTTTTGATTAATAAATGCTTTATTGTTGATAGAAAATGTTAAAATACATCCAAACTTCTTCCGACGTTGCTGCAATCTTCATGGAACTCCAGCTTATTACTTTAAACATTAGAAAATTCCTCGTGTCTCCATAACACTGGCATGATCTTCTTTGAAACTCACATGATCTCGCATGATCTGGCTTGGCTTGCATGTTCTGGCATGGTCGAAGGGTTAACCTTCTCCCTGCACTACACTAACTTCCTTTAACTACACTAAGAACTAAACTTCTGCGCAAGCATCTTAGCTCCAAACACGCCCCAAAACACGTCATAAATCCCACCCACAATATAACGGGCAGTCTAAAATTTAAAGGCACATGCCATCTTCAATGACATGCAAAACAGGCCAAATGGCCACTACATACCGGCCCCTAATTGTTCCGAGTATATAACAAGGTAATTACTAATAAACATTAAAAAAGTGGCCATAAAGTTTAACATATATCAAAACAAAAGGTCAGGGAATAAAACCCTGTGGCTCCTTGTTGGGAAATTAAACCCCGGTCTCCCGCGTGATACTAAACCACTATACTAACGAGGAAAAAATAGCATGCACTATATATCTGCAATCAGAATTCTTCATCAACTCTTCCTTCACTTTCGCCTTCTAGAAGCAAGCATAACTTGGTTATTAATCTTATTACAACAGTGGTTTTAGTTCAAAGTTGTATTGTACATACCAAACCCTTAAAATCAGGCATGATACCCAATATATAGTCCAAAACATAATAGTCCAAAGCTTTGACAGCATGAAACGTCTTCCTGCATGTCCGATCAACACATGGATGTGTTGTAACAATAATGTTGAAGCATGAAAATCCTTCAAAAGAATAACAGGATCTTTAGCAATAAAGGTCACCGTTAGGTTTGATTTAATGCCCCAATCAGTAGCAGATATTTCAAATCCCAGCTTAAGCTTTGGCCATTCTCTGTCTGACTTGCAGAGACTTTAGTTCATTGATCCATCTCTTCTCGTTTAAGAAGCGGTTCACTATCAGCTCTCTGGAAACTTCATTCGCAGAACTTTCTTCTGTGTCAACATATTTCAGTTGTACCATATCAGTAACTCCCAATGCTCTTTCCATTGGCAGATTGTCTCTGTCCAAATCCAACTCTCTGGTTTCTTTGGCTCTATCATCCAGTGGAATGCTTTCACAATTGTTGCTGTTCCACTTGGAAAGTGTAAATCTTCCCTTATTGCAAAGAGAAGTCAGATATTCTACTGATAGAATTGCTTCCTGCTCAGTAGACATGGATTTTAAGCAATCATCCTTGTAGAAATTATTCTTCAAAGAGATTCTTCTTTCATGAAATCTACTATTCTCGCCAAACCTGCGGTTTCAAATTCTGGATACGTTGCTCTGCCAAACAACGATTATTCGGCAGATTAACACTTTCTTGTTTGAAAGGTAAGTCCACACAACAGTGTCCGTCAGTTTTTACTGAGTAGTTCATAACATCCGTGAACTTCAACTCTTCATTTGACATCTCTTCAGATGGCTTGCTGGTAGTTTCATTAAAGTCATGATTGTATGGCTTCATCACCGACTTTTCTAATTCATCAGTAGACATTTGATTAACAGCAATGGCAGGACAGTTCATCTGATTTCCGATTTTGTGGTTCCTTTTCAAGGAGCCATAGATAACCCATCCAAGTCGGGTTTTCGTAGCATACGGTCCATCGCCTTGGCTCATAACAATCTGTATAGGTTCCAATGCCTTCAAAACATTCGTTCCAAAAAGTAGAATTTATTTCAGATATTTTGACATCCTTCAGGTAAGGCGATTGCTTCAAGTCCTCATGTCTTGGTATATTTTGACGACCAACAGGCATAGTTCCATGCGTAAACACTTCAGATATCGGTATAAAATTATCTTCATCCAAATGGGATATCTCCATACTCGTAATGTAATGACTCATGCTCTCTTTATCTTTAGTCATGGTACGTAATCGAATCTTGTCTCTTCTGTGATCTTCTGTGATATCTACATATCTCTTCAGGGGGTGCTGTCGAGTAGGGCTGCCCAGCCTGCAGCTGTCCGTCCTTTCACTCCTTTTTTTTTTAGTATGTTAAAAGTTTGTTTGTAGGTCGAATCTTTTTATGTGGGGGGTGGGGGTGAAGGGGGAAACTATTTTTCTCAGTCCCTACCTGGTCGGAGATGCAGCTTTTCTCCGGGCCGTATCTTCGCCCCTTCTTCGCAGCCTACCACCGGGACTGGAGCGGCGTTTCCTGCCGGGACCAGCCAGAACTTCGGCTTCGGCGGTGGTGTAGCGCTGGGGCGCCATCGCGGAGCGGGCGATGCCTTGCCCGGGTCGCCATGTGGTGGACTCCGGAGTGCTGAGACCGCCGACTCCCAACACCGCGGAGCTGTGGTTGCGGAGCATCCAGCTGCGGCGGCGCTGACTCTGAACACCGCAGAGCCTGGGATCTCTCGCCGAGATCGCCAGTGTTGGAGCTCCGACCAGCGTGGCCTGTGGACGCCGGGAGCCGCGGTCTCTGGCAGCAAGCGGCCCTTCCACTGAAGAGTGTTCTCCCGATGCCGAAGCTCCATCATCCGGCGAGAGGGCCTGTACATCGGGCCGCCGTTGCGGCGACTGCGGAGGCCTCAATAGGCCTGACCATGGGTGAACAAGGTTCCCACTTTGTGCCTTCCCTCGCAGTGGGAACCATTGTGGGGGAATGTTTTTATGTTTTATGTTCAATTCTTTTTTAATGTGTTTTCAATAATTTTTTAATAATCTGAATTTCCCTGAGAAAGGGATTAATAAAGTATTTATCTATCTATCTATATATCTATCTATCTATCTATCTATCTATCTATCTATCTATCTACCTATCTATTTATCTATCTATCTATCTATCTATCTATCTATCTATCTATCTTTCTATCTATCTATCTATCTATCTATCTGCCTTCTCGTCAGGCTTTTTGTGCAAAAGGTAGTCGAACTTCCGTGATCCAGAAAAGCATATGTTTGCAACACTGTATTCGTCTTGCTGTTCCTTACCTGTACTGTTAAGATAGAAAAATTACAAGCTTCTACCCCGGCCCCAATATGAGCAGTTACTTGAGGCAAGGTGCTAGCATTTCTAGTAGTTGGCTTCTCGCCCTTTTTTGTTTGCTCCAGTTCATCTTCTTCTATTTGCTCTGGTAGCTCATCATCTGTTTGTTCCAGTTCTTCTTCTTCCCAGAGCTCTGGTAGCTCTTCTTCAATGTGAAATGCTTATAGGACTCTTACAGTTTCTCACCATATGTCCTTTTTTCAAACACCCAAAACAGATTCCCTTCTCTTTCAAGAAATCCATCTTGTCTTCATATTCTTTCATCTTGAATCTTCGACACCATCTTATGGTGTGACCAACTTCATCACATAACAAACAAAATACTATTTGCTCGCTAGTAGACACATTTATTTTTCTTCCATCTGTCTTTTCCACAGGTCTGGTTCCACAGGTGATAGCAAAACTACTTCTCTTAGGTTCAGATATTTCTTCAGTTTTGGTAAAGGTAGAACCTTTGTTAGTTGTCATCGGTTTGTAATCTTCAATATTCCCGTAGTGCGACTCTAACATGTGCCGTACTTCCCTGTCCAAGAATTCCACCAGGTCTGGTAGCCTGGCTACTTGGTTCCTCTCATCTCTAATTTTGCCTGCTTTGTCTCTCCACTTTTCTCTCAGTCCTCTGGGCAACTTGCTTAAGATGATTCTAGAAATATAGAAACATAGAAACTAGGTGCAGGAGGAGGCCATTCGGCCCTTCGAGCCAGCACCGCCATTCATTGTGATCATGGCTGATCGTCCCCTATCAATAACCCGTGCCTGCCTTCTCTCCATATCCCTAGACTCCACTAGCCCCTAGAGCTCTATCTAACTCTCTCTTAAATCCATCCAGTGATTTGGCTTCCACTGCCCTCTGTGGCAGGGAATTCCATAAATTCACAACTCTCTGGGTGAAAAAGTTTTTTCTCACCTCAGTCTTAAATGACCTCCCCTTTATTCTAAGACTGTGGTCCCTGGTTCTGGACTCGCCCAACATTGGGAACATTTTTCCTGCATCTAGCTTGTCCAGTCCTTTTATAATTTTATGTTTCTATAAGATCCCCCCTCATCCTTCTAAACTCCAGTGAATACAAGCCTAGTCTTTTCAATCTTTCCTCATATGACAGTCCCGCCATCCCAGGGATCAATCTCGTGAACCTACGCTGCACTGCCTCAATCACAAGGATTGCCTTCCTCAAATTAGGAGACCAAAACTGTACACAATACTCCAGTTGTGGTCTCACCAGAGCCCTATACAACTGCAGAAGAACCTCTTTACTCCTATACTGAAATTCTCTTGTTATGAAGGCCAACATTCCATTAGCTTTCTTCACTGCCTGCTGTACCTGCACGCCAACTTTCAGTGACCGGTATACAAGGACACCCAGGTCTCGCTGTACCTCCCCCTGTCTCGCTGTACCTCCCCCTAGTATTCTAGAATTACTCACAAGATTTATTTCCTCCATGTAGCCGAGATTTCTCATCGAGCTGCAACAATCTCTCAGAAATATTGCATAATCACTCAATGCCTCCCCATCTTCTGGCTTGATTTCTTTCCAAGCATGGGCCTTCTCAATGTATGCGTTAGCAATCCTCTGTTCATCACCAAAACGTTCCTCAAATAATCTTCTCGCCTTTTTATAGCCATGGCTGCCTGGCTCCTTCTGACAACTTTCTACAAGTACCTTCACACTTCCACTTGTGTACTTCACCAGAAATAGTAAGCGCTCCTTTTCATCCGTAACTTACGTTTCTAATATTTCTTCCAATGCCCTTACAAAAGCTTCATACTGCAAAGGATCTCCACCATACGTAGGAATTTCTACTGGTGGTAGAATGAGAGAGGTATTTTGTTGAGCTATAAATTCAGTTTGATTTTTCATCAATGCCAATAACCCATCCTGATATCCTTGGCTTGGCTCCACCTGTTGATAAACAGGCCTTTGTGATTCAAATTGGCTTGCTCGAGCCTGTGCACCAGGCCTCGAAAAAGCGTGATCCGCTATTGGTCTGTCTTGAGCATCCACAGACGCTCTAATGGTAGTTGGTTTCGATCTAGTACTCCTTTGCTGAGATGATCTTTTACCCATCTTACTCTGTTCCAATGGGTTTTCAAAGCCAAGGTATCCGGTGGACCTCGATTGTGGAATTGATCCAACAGCCAATTCACTTCAAACAGTTTTTCTTCTTGGTCCAGAGCTCATCGTCTTCGTCGATCTAGAGCTGCATCTTGACCCCTCACATTCCAGTATGTCCTTCTTTGCCTTGGCCACTACCATCTTTGTGTCTATTTCTAGTTGTTCCTTTTGTCGCCTCAGCTCCTCCTGCTGCCGCGTCATCTCTTCTTGCTGTTGCGTCATCTCTTCTTGTCTATGTCGTCTCATGGCTTCTTGATCCCGCTCAATCTCATGTTTCTTCTTCATGGCATCCGCTTCTATTGAGAGAGCAGCTAGCACAGCTTTAACTCCCAATCGAGCAGAAGCCCTTGAAACCGAACTAACTGTTAAACCAGATCTGTGGCCTGATCTTCGTGAAGATACATTTGAGATATTATCTCGTCGTGTAATTTCATCTTCCATTCTGGCACCTTGTTGCTTCGCACTTCCAGATACTAAGTTCATAACTTGTGACATAATTTCAGATAACCACTTCTCTGCCTTTTTCATGAAACCATTTAATATCATCAACCTGACTTCCCATCGGGTGTGTCTTCTGCGTTCTTCTAAAGACGGCTCTGATCACAGCAGTACGTTTTGTTTCTCGCCAACCTCCTGGTAGAGGTTCCATAGTTGGCTCATATTAGATTTCACCTTGATCACGTTCTGTTCTGATTCCATTAGCTTCTTCTGTTTCTCAATTAATCTGTTAACCTGTATCCATAATTCATTTATCTCTTTCTCAGTTTCTCTCAAACAGGCAGCTAGTGTATTATCTGTTTCTTCTCGATACATGAGTTCTCTGTAGCTATCTATGGATTCATTAACTTGTTCCCAGATCGAATTTTCCTTTTTGGGGGTTTCTTTAAGTTGTCTGGGTCTTTCTTCACCACCACGTGGTTCATCTGGCGTAGCTCTTTCTTCATCTTCTGATTCCATGATTTTAAAGAGGTCTTGGCAGATTGCCAAGTCTTTAAATTAATCGAACAAAAGTCTCTGCTAGTAGCTCTGGCTTTGTTTTGTCAACATTTCTTTCAAAACCATAATATACTGATATTGTAGAGAACATCTCAATCCCCAGGTGCTAAAAGATGATGCTAATTCAAATGGAATGCGCTTATCAAGAGTCGCAAAACAATCCAAGGTCTCTCTGGCTAGAATCTCCATGCAGACTAGAAAAACACTTCTGAGTTCTCTGATACATTTGCAGTTTAAAATTAAAGCTGTGATTTCAAATTCAAAGAGTAATAATCGATTTGTACTCACAAATCCAGTGATACCTCTTCACAAAAGTCTCAATGCTGTTGATAGACCTCAAGGCCTCCTCTGGCCGAGATCTATTATCTTCAGTTCCTCCTTGAACCACTTTCTCTGGCCAAAACCTCTCTGAGAATCTTAGCCAATCTCTGGGACTAGTATTTTCCTTCAGTTCCACGACTGGAACCAGTCTGTACTGGCCAAAACCTCTCAGAGAATCTTAGCCAATCTTCTGTCCCAATCTCTGGGACTTGTATCATTCCTGTGACGGAGGTCTCCTTCGATTTGATCTTCTGTCCCTCTCTCTGGGACTGGTATTTAACCCCCCTGCCAGAGGTTACCTTCAACTTAATGTAGTGGAAGATTTTCATATCTTTTGGGAAATTAACTCCCTAGTCGCTAAAAGGATGCGCAGGGATAAGGGGAATATCTTCGATATGCATATGAGCTGGCTCACAGAGACCTTCAGAGCTTCTTCACAGATATGGCTTCAAAACACAATCTTTTTTAATAACTGCTTTATTGTTGATAGAAAACGGTAAAATACATCCAAATTTCTTCCGACGTTACTGCAATTTTCATTGAACCAGCTTATTACTTTAAACATTAGAAAACTCCTCGTGTTTCCATAACACTGGCATGATCTTCTTTGAAACTCACATGATCTCGCATGATTTGGCATGGCTTGCACCTTCTCCCTGGCTCGCTCCAAACTACACTAAAAACTAAACTTCTGCGCAAGCATGTTAGCTCCAAACACGCCCAAAACACGTCATAAATCTCACCCACAATATAACGGGCAGTCTAAAATTTAAAGGCACATGCCATCTTCAATGACATACAAAACAGGCCAAATGGCCACTACAAAGGTTTCCCTGGAATGTATACAGGATGTTTTTTTTAAACCAAAATGTAGAAGAACCGACTGGAAGGCAGGCCATCCTAGACTGGGTATTGTGTAATGAGGAAAGGTTAGTTACCGAGCCCCTTGGGCAACAGTGACCATAATATGGTGGAATTCTGCATTAGGATGGAGGGTGACACGGTTAATACAGAGACTAGGGTCCTGAAATTAAAGAAAGGAGACTTTGAAGGTATGAGATGGGAATTGGCTAGGATAGACTGGCAAATTATGCTTAAAGGGTTGACAGTGGAGATGTAATGGCAAAGATTTAAAAGCCGCATGGATGAACTCCAAAAATTGTTCATCTCTGTCAGGCAAAAAATAAAACGGGGAAGGCGGCTCAACTGTGGCTATCAAGGGAAATCAAGGATAGTGTTAAATCCAAGGAAAAGGCATATAAATTGGCCAGAGGAAGCAGCAAACCGGAGGATTGGGCGAAATTTAGAACAGAGGCGGACAAGGGGTTAATTAAGAGGGCGGAAACAAGAGTTTGAAAGAAAGCTTGTGGGGAGTATAAAAACTGACCCGAAAAGCTTCTTTAGATATGTAAAAAGGAAAAGATTAATGAAGACAAATGTAGGTCCCTTACAATCAGAGACAGGTGAATTTATAATGGGAAACAAAGAAATGGCAGTTAAACGAGTACTTTGGTTCTGTCTTCACTGAGGCAGACTGAGCCTAACAAGACTTCCTGCTTATAGGAAGGGAGGAACTGAAGGGAATCCAAATTAGTCAGGAAATGATGTTAGGTAAACTGTTAGGACTGAAGGCAAATAAATCCCCAGGCCCGGAGTATTCCCAGAATACTCAAGGAGTGGCCCCAGAAATCGTGGATGCATTGGTGATCATTTTCCAATGTTCTCTCGACTCTGGATCAGTTCCTGTGGACTGGAGGGTAGCCAATGTAACTCTACTTTTTAAGAAAGGAGGAAGAGAGAAAACAAGGAATTATAGACCAGTTAGCCTTACATCGGTAGTGACGAAGATGCTTGAGTGGATTGTTAAAGATGTTATAGCAGCACATTTGGAAAGTAGTGACCGGATCGGACAATGTCAGCATGGATTTAAGAAGGGGATATCATGCTTGACTAATCTACTGGAATTTTTTGAGGATGTAACAAGTAGAATTGATAAGGTAGAGCCAGTAGACGTGGTGTACATGGACTTTCAAAAAGCCTTTGACAAGGTCCCACACAAGAAATTAGCATGCAAAATTAAAGCACATGGTATTGGGGGTAGGGTATTGACATGGATAGAGAACTGGTTGGCAGATAGGAAGCAAAGAGTAGGAATTAACGGGTCCTTTTCAGAATGGCAGGCAGTGACTAGTGGGGAGCCGCAAGGCTCGGTGCTGGGACCCCAATTATTTACAATATATATTAATGATTGAGACGAGGGAATTAAATGTGACATCTCCAAGTTTGCGGATGACTCAAAGCTGGGTGGCAGTGTGGGCTGCGATGAGGATGTTATGAGGTTGCAGGGTGACTTGGATAGGCTGGATGAGTGGGCAGATGCATGGCAGGCAGTATAATGTGGATAAATGTGAGGTTATCTACTTTGGTGGCAAGAAGAGGAAGGCAGATTATTATCTGAATGGTATTAGATTAGGTGAAGGAGAGGTGCAACGAGACCTGGGTGTACTTGTACATTAGTCACTGAAAGTAAGCATGCAGGTACAGTAGGCAGCGAAGAAATCTAATGGCATGTTGGCCTTCATTGCGAGAGGATTTGAGTTTAGGAGCAAGGAGGTCCTACTGTAGTTGTACAGGGCCCTGGTGAGACTGTACCTGGAGTATTGTGTGCAATTTTGGTCTCCTAATTTGAGGAAGGATATTCTTGCTATTGAGGGAGTGTACCGAAGGTTCACTAGGTTAATTCACGGGATGGCGGGACTGACATATGATGAAAGAATGGGTCGATTGGGCTTGGATTCACTGGAATTAAGTAGGATGAGAGGGGATCCTATAGTAGAAACATATAAAATTCTTAAAGGATTGGACAGGCTAGATGCAGGAAAAATGTTCCCGATGTTGGGGGAGTCCATAACCAGGATTCACAGTTTAAGAATAAGAATAAGGATTGAGATGAAGAAAAACTTCTACACCTAGAGAGTTGTGAATCTGTGGAATTCTCTGCCACAGAAAGCAGTGGAGGCCAATTCACTGGATGTTTTCAAGAGAGAGTTAAATTTACAGTAGCTCTTGGGGCTAAAGGAATCATGGGATATGGGGAAAAAGCAGGAATGGGGTACTGATTTTAGACAATCAGCCATGATCATATTGAATGGCCGTGATCATATTGCTGGCTCGAAGCACCGAATGGCCTACCACTGCACCTATTTTTCTATGTTTCTAAGTTAGAGATGTAGTGTGAAAACAGGCCCTTCAGCCCAGCAAGACCATACTGACCAACGATCACTCCACTAGTTCTATCCTACACACTAGGAATAATTTACAGAAGCCAATTAACCTACAAACCTGCAAGTTTTTGGAATGTGGGAGGACATTGGAGCACTCGGAGAAAACCCAAGCAGTCACAGTGAAATTTTGCAAACTCTGTGCAGAAAGCACCCATATACAGGATCAAACCCGGGTCTCTAAAGCTGTAAGGCAACTCTACCGCTGTCCCACTGTGCCACCCCTGATGATTGGAATCTGATGCCGTTGAATATTGAGTTGCAATCAATGCAATAACCACCAGGTGGCGCCAGCAATGGCTGCCTTGCCAACAGTCTGTCTGTCCCTTCCTTCTTTGTTGTTTTATATTATGTGTTACATGTATGTTTTTGTGTTCTTTTGCTTGTTTTATGAGGGGGATGGGGGTGGGGGGTGTTGGAGGAATCTCTCACCTTGACGGAGAAGCAATTTTTTTCGGTATCATATTTCTGTCCGCACTGCGGTTTAACATCAAGGAGCTGGCGGCCTCTGCTGGGGGCCGACTTCGGGAGCTCCAACTGTGGGAACTTGCGGACTTTAACATCGTGGTTAGAGACCGACTTTGGGAGCTACAGGCCGCAGGAGCTTCTACCGCCCCGACACGGGGGTTCGGTCGCCCCGACGCTGGGTGTTCGATCACCGGCTGCGGGAGCTTAGATCGCCCCAACGGATGGTTTGAATGCCCCGACTGCGGGAGAATAAAGAGGGAAGATTAGACTTTATTGCCTTCCATCACAGTGAGGTATGTGGGAAATCCGCTGTGGTGGATGTTTATGTTAAATTTTATGTAGTTATGTGTCTTGTTGCTTTTTTTAGTATGGCTGTATGGTAAATCGAATATCACTGGACCTTAATTGGTACACGTGCCAATAAAATATTTTTGAAAACTTTGAAACCTTTGAACAAAAGACTGATGTCCTCTTATGTCCTCATGGTCTAGTGCAGTGTGGAGAGCCAGGAAGAGCACATGATGTGAATTATAGTGGGTCCAGATCCTTACTAAAGCTGGAATTGATTTGTGTTGTAACCAATCTCCAAGGGTTATGACAATATGTCTTATACTTGATTCTGTGGTGAAACATGGTGATGTCTATGACAAATCCATGTCATAACCACAGCACTCTTCCTGGAGAAGCTCTCCACATGTGACAGCTCCATGTGGAGAGCAGCACCAACTATTGAATACCGTGTTTGTGAAAAACAACTACACAAGAATGCCATTGACATCATTAACCAAAGGGATTATGGAGCTTCCTTCTCAAATTTGCTTGTATTAAGAAATCTATTACTATAGAGATGCAATGCTAAGGCTCTATAAGGCGCAGGTCAGGCTGCATTTGGAGTACTGTCAGCAAATTTGGGCTCCATTTCTGAGGAAGGATGTGCTGGTTCTGGAGAGGGTCCATAGGAGGTGGATGTGGAAAGGATGTTTCCACTGGTGGGAGAGTCTAGGACCAGAGGTAATAGCCTCAGAATTAAAGTGTGCTCTTTTAGAAAGGAAGTGAGGAGGAACATCTTTACTCAGAGGGTAGTTAATCTGTGGACCTCATTGCCACAGAGGATTGTGGAGGCCAAGTCAGTGGATATTTTTAAGGCAGAGATAGACAAATTCTTAATTAGAAAGGGTGTCAAGAGTTATGGGGAGAAGGCAGGAAAATATGATTTGGAGGCAGGGATCAGCCATGATTGAATAGCAGAATGGACTCGGTGGGCCAAACGGCCTAATTCTACTCCTATAACTTGTGAACTATTCTACATCTGCCATTTGATGACATGCAAGATGTGATCCCAACCAATTGGCTCACCTCAGCTTCAATCCCAGTGCAAACATTGGTCAAATAAGGCTATGCCATCACTTAAAATGTGCTCTCAATCTTCCTCGTAACAATACTGTACTTCACCTTCAATAATCTTCCAGGTAGAGTTATTCTCAGGGAAAATTAGAAACTGTTCAACTTTCATTGTCTCCACTCCCATAATTCACTGTTATTGAATTTGTCATACACAGACCACTTGTGCATACTTGTGAGACCAAGCTCAAAGTCATCAAAATGTTACACTGAAAAGTACAAATGGATTGGCCTTGTCCTAACAAAAAGATCCTCTACCAATCTACACTCCTCACAACACTTAGCCTTAACCATGAAAATCTAGTGTGGATTAACCATCACTAATTTTCAGTAACACAGAGGTGTCTCTGAGCAAAGGCAGATACCAATCTCTTTGGTGAATGTTTTGCAAATTTCAATTAATTCTAACAATATCTGTTCTTTTCCCAAAACACATCACTCTAGGGTTCACTTCACTCTTCTTCCTTCTTTAATTATGCAGCAACATAAAATACTGCTGCAAACTACATGGTTCAGATGTCTATGTTGATTTGTTGTGAATGGTGAAGTTTTTAACACAAGCAACATCAACCATTAGAAAGTGAAATGATTTTAAATAGTAATTTTCAAACGGCATCCAAGAAAGTCTAATTTTGATTAACTTAAGAAGAATACTCAAGGACAGATTTCATCAAGATTTACCTATTTATATTATTATTTAAAAAGACCAATCAAAATTTCCTGTTCATCCAATTATTTACAGAGCACAATTATTTTAATATTTACTTATCCTGTGGCTCGATTTATGATTGTTGCCAACACTTTATGAGTTACTTCTCACATTTAACAAGCTTGGACTGAATGTTAAATATAGTCCCATTATATGACTCCATCTTCCATCTCTCTATACACCTCCACCAAGATAAGCAGACTACTTATGCCATATGTTTTTGCATATCACTGCACCTTCAGTAAAATGTTGTCATTATCAGTTGTGCTTACCAGCTGGAGGGAATATAAACTATTGTTTGGTTTTACAAAGGTCTTTCAATACAAGGAACGATTATTTCTCTAGCCTAAATTAATTCAAGGCATAGAATTTTTGCAAGGATCAACCTGTTCTATTTAATTACAGGCATTATTTAGGTCTATTTACACTGCAACTTCTGTGGCAACTGCTTTTCTGTAAATATCTGATGAGGTAAGATCAGTGATTAGAAGTTATATTTTTTTCTTTGTTGATACGAGTGTGATGCTTGTTGAACAGATATATGGGAATATCAGAGTTTTGGAAAGATTGAGTAAAGAGAAGTTGAGGCAAGATAAATTAGAACAAGAAGAATAAAGATTATGTGGGACTGGTAAAGATCAGGTATGACTGAAACATTTATAGAGTAGGATAAGGTGAACTCCTGGAGTGGCTTTTAATTGAGAAGATTTTGAATTCAGTGTGCAAAGAGACATGGAGCCAATGCAGATCTGTGAAGTTTGGAGATTAAAGTCAGATTAAATATGAGCATCAAAAAATGCAGATATATTAAAAGGTGAGCTTCAGAAGTTTCCAGCCTGGAGTGAGAAGGCAAATAATGGGTTTCATCTGAGCTAATGGATGAAAAGTGAAACGGACTCCAAAATTAATATAAAATATAAAATACTGCAGGTAGTAGAATTCTGAAATTAACAATAAAAAATGCTGGGAATATACAATCTATCTGGCAGCATCCATACAGAGATAGATATCAAAAATAACCTGGTTCTGATAAAATGGTACCAACTTGAAACATAAATTTTGCTCCTCCCTAATTTGTCTGGTCTGTGGAATATTTTCTACTTTCAGGGATATTTCATACCGGGAAATGCCAGGACAAGTTTCCAGAGTGATTTGAAACAACGTAGGAAAGGTCATTATTATGTTTCACTCAAGAAGAAAAATAATCCATTGGCTAACTCTGAAAAAAGACATAAGCAAATGAATTTCGAGGCATGCATTATTGTTTCCATTGCAAGCCTTGTGTCTTTAAGCCAAATGTCAGAAAATTAAAGATGCATTTTAGTTCATACTTCATATGATACTATCATTGTAAAGTATAATATCCTAGATATAGAAAATAACCATTCTTTTAAAAAAATCTCCTGAAAAAAGTGGCACTTGCAATGAGTGTTAAATGAAAATAGAAAATTCTAAGGAGATACTTCATGAGTTTCTATTCATCATAAAGAGCCCTAATCGCACTTAGCCTTGGCAAAATCCTTTCAAATATTCATCATGAAATTGGTGGATTGCCTGTTTCTGAATTAATAATGTGAATTAATCTCATTGTTGCCATGTGGACTGGTAATTCAAAATCATATTGACTGTGTAATTTACATAATTTATAGCTCAGAAATGTTAATCAAATTATTTAGTCCAGCAAGGGAACAATTAAACCATGGAATATTAATTCCACAGGTAGTTAATTGGTCAAGGAGTCATAAAAGAGTTTTTTGAAAAAATATGACTAACGATGGTCAAATGGCCTAATTCCGCTCCAATGGCTTAAGAACATAAAAGAGTATTTTAAAATAAATAAGTTCTTGTCATAGAAGCAGAATTATGCCATTTGGCCCATCGAGTCCACTGCACCATTTAATCGTGGCTGATCTATCTTTCCCTTTCAACCCAATTCTCCTGCCTTCTCCCCACAACCTTTAACACCCTTACTAATCAAGAACCTGTCAATCACCACTTAGAAAAATACCAAAAGATTTGGCCTCCATAGTAAACTGAGACAATTAATTCCACAGATTCACTGCATTCTGGCAAGATAAATATCTCCTCATCTCCTTTCTAAAGGTACATCCTTTTATTCAGAGTCTGTGCCTCTGGTCCTAGACTCTCCCACCAGTGGAAACACCCTCTCCACAGCCACTCTATTCAGGCATTTCATTATTCGGTAAGTTTCAATGAGATACCCTCTCATCCTTCTAAACTCCAGTGTGTCCAGGCCCAGAGCCATCAAATGCTCATTATACGTTAACCCAATCATCCCCAGGATTATTCTCGTAAACCTCCTCTGGACCCTCTCCAAAGCCAGCATATATCCCTCTCAGATATGGGCCCAAACTGCTTAGAATACTCCAAATCCGATCTGACTAGTGCCTTATATAGCCTCAGCATTATATTCTTGCTTTTATATTCTAATCCTTTCGAATGTTAAAATTAGGTTAACCTTCCTTACAACGACTCAACCTGCAAAGTAATCCTTTGGAAATCTTGCACAACCACTCCCAAGTCCCTTTGCCCCTCTGATTTCTGAATCCTCTCCACATGTAGAAAATAGTCTACCTTTATTCCTACTACCAAAGTGCATGATCGCACACTTTGCTACACTGTATTCCATCTGCCACTTCTTTTCCCCACTCTTCAACCTGTTCAAGTCCTTCTGCAGACATCCTGTTTCCTCTACACCAACTGGTCCTCCACCTATCTTCGTATCATTCGCAAACTTGGCCACAAAGCCATCCATTCCATCAACCAAATCATTAATATACAGCGTGAAAAGTAGCGGATCCAACACCGACCCTTGCAGTACACCACTCTTCACTGGCAGCCAACCTAAGAAAGCCTCAATTTTTCCGCTCATTACCTTCTGCCTTTCAGCCAACCTTCTATCCATGTTAATACAACAGGCTCTTAACCTCATATGCGACACTTTATCAAAGGTCTTATGAAAATTCACATAAACAACATCCACTGACTCTCCTTCGTCTGTCCTGCTATTTACTTCCTCAAAGAATTCCAATAGATTTGTCAGGCAAGATCACCCCTTCCCAAAACCATGCTGACTTTGGCCTATGTACTTCTAAGTACTTGGAAACCTCATCCTTAATAATGGTTTCTAAAATCTTACCAACTACTGAAATAAAACTAACTGGCCAAAAGTTTCCCCTCTTTTCCCTCGCTCCCTTCTTGAACAGTGAACATTTGCCATTTTCCAGTCCTTGGGTAGTGATTCTTGAAAGATCATTACTAATGTTTATGAAGCCCCAATAACAACTGTGGAGAAGATGGAGCGAACCATAACTTCATACGTGAAGAAATGGCTCGGTGTCCCACGATGTCTAACTAACATCGGCCTCTATGGCAAAGGGGTCCTGGAACTACCTCTCACTAGTCTAACAGAGGAATATAAGTGTTCTAAAGTAAGACTCCAGATGACACTGAGGGACTCTAGAGACAAGATCATCAGTGCTGTTGCGCCGCCCCTAGCAACTGGCCGGAAGTGGACACCATCTGATGCAGTACAACAAGCTTCATCAGCCCTGAGGCACAAAGACATAGTGGGGCAAGTCCAGCAGGGAAGAGGAGGCTTTGGCCTTACGACAAGTAAACCAACTTGGCGAAAGGCCACAACATCAGAGCGGAGGACGTTGGTGGTTGAGGAGGTGCGGCGACAGGAGGAGGCCGCAAGAAGTGCAAAGGCGGTCTCTCTTGCCAAGCAGGGGCAATGGATGCAGTGGGAAGGTGTGGAGCGGAGGAAGATCAGCTGGAAAGAACTATGGGAAATGGAAGCAAGCAAGATCAGCTTCATCATCAGAGCGACATATGACGTGCTTCCATCACCAAAGAACCTCCATCAGTGGTACGGCGAGGATCCAACCTGTGCCATCTGCCCAACTCCAGCGACCCTCAAACACATCATGGTAGGCTGCAAGACCAGCCTCACGCAAGGGAGATACACGTGGCGGCATAATCAGGTACTAAAAAGCCTGGCATCAGCCCTTGAGAACAGGCGGTGTGCGACCAACTCCTTGCCTCCGAGAGCAAGCAACCCCCCTCCCCTAAGGGTAATAACCTTTGTCCGAGAAGGACAGAAAACTTCTAAACTTCCTTCCACCAGATCAGAAGAAGGAAGCCAATGCAGGGCCCGTGACTGGAGGATGCTGGCGGACATCGGCCGACAACTAATTTTTCCACCTGAAATTGCTTCCACCACCCTCAGGCCAGACTTGGTGTTCTGGTCCCCTTCACAGAAGACTGCTTACATCATAGAGCTCACAGTTCCATGGGAGAACTCTGTTGAGGAGGCCTATGAGCGTAAGAAGCTGCGCTACGCAGAGCTTGCAGCAGAGGCAACGCAGCGTGGCTGGAACACCAAAGTCTATCCAGTTGAAGTGGGATGCAGAGGATTTGTTGCGTCATCTACCATCAGAATGCTGAAGGAGCTTGGAATACACGGTCAGGCTCTGCGGAAGACCATAAGATCACTCTCAGAGGCGGCTGAAAGAAGCAGCCGGTGGATTTGGCTCAAGCGGAAAGACCCATGCTGGGCCCCAAGTATGTCGGGGTGAATCTTTGGGACGGTTTGACATGGGACATGCGCTGAGGGTTGATCATCCTGCAGCGGGCCGCCCTTGTGGAGGGTGTATAGTGTTAAAAGGCCGAAACACCCAGTGATGCAAGGGTACACTACTGATGATGTGTCCTGTGCCCAACTGTCCTGAAGGTTACCCCCCCCCCACCGATGTTGAGCGTCTACCACTCTCAACAATCAACGAATGTCGTGAAATGCTCCCCACCTATTGGCACAAGGGACTTCTTAACATCTTGTCCTGTGTATTTGATTCTGAATGCCTCTCCAATTTCTAAAGCTACTTCTTTCAGAACCCTGTAATGTAGTCCATCTGGTCCTGATGACATATTCACCTTATTACCTTTCAGCTTCTGAAGCACCTCCTCCTTAGTAATAGGAACTCCACTAAGTTCTGCTCCCCCCCCACCCCCGACTCTCTTGAATTTCTGACAAGTTGCTAGTGTCTTCCACTGTGAAGGGTGACGTAAAAACGGTATTGAATTTGTCCGCCATTTCTTTATTCCCCATTTCTACATCTCCAGCATCATTTTTCAGCAGTTCAATGTCCACTCTTGCCCTTTATAGATCTTTTATATTATTGGCTAGCTTACTTTCATATTTCATATTTCATCTTTTCTCTCCTTTGTTAATTTTTAAAAGCTTCCCAATCCTCTAGCTTGCTGCTAATCTTTGCAATATTACATGCCTTCTCTTTTACTTTTATGCTGTCTTTGACTTCATTTGTCAGCCACGTTCGCCTCATTCTCCCCTTAGAATCTTTCTTTCTCTTTGGAATGAAAAGATCCAGCATCTTCCGCATTATACCCTGAAACTCCTGCCATTGCTGCTGCACTGTCATTCCTGCTAGGGACACTTACCAAACAACTTTAGCCATGTCCTCCCTTATGCCTCTGCAGCTACCTTTACTCAACAGTAATAACAACACATCTGATTTCATCTTCTCCCTCTCAAACTGCAGGTTGCATTTTTATCAAATTATGGTCACTACCCCCTAGGAGCCATTAGACACACCAAATCCAGAATTGTCTCTTCCCTCGACTACAAGATGCTCTAAGAAACCATCTCATAGACACTCGACAAATTCCTTCTCTTGGAATCCAGTACAAACCTGATTTTCCTAGTCGACCTACATTTTGAAATTCCCCATGGCCACTGTAACATTGCCTTTCTAACATGCCGATTGTATCTCCTGATGTAATTTGTACCCTACATCCTGGCAACTGTTCGGAGGCCTGTATATAACTCCCATCAGGGTATTTTTACCCTTGAGGTCTCTTATCTCTACCCACAAGGATTCACCGGCTTCTGATACTATGTCATCCCTTGCTAAGGATTGAATTTCATTCTTACCAGCAGAACCTCTCTGCCCACCTGCCTGTCTTTCCGATAGGATGTGTACCCTTGTATATTCAGCTCCCAGCTCCAATCCCCTTTCAGCCATGTCTCTGCGATGCCCACAATGCCGTACCTACCAATTTCTCACTGCGTTATAAGCTCATCCACCTTGTTCCAAAGACTGTGTGCATTTAAATATACCACCTTCAGTTTAGTATTCATTCATCCTCTTGTCAAATTGGCCCCTATTTTGCCTGATCATAGACTGTTATCCATTTTTAAACTTTCTGCCCTATTACTTCTTCTGGAGACTTCAGTTACCTCTCCTGCACTCCCCTTCCCTTTAACTTCATCCATACATTTCCATTACATTGAACCCATCCCACTAGTTCGTTTAAAGCCCTTCTCATTTCTGTTCTACTTTAAATCCATTCTTTTTTACCCTCTCTTGTGTGATCATCCGATTCTGAATAGTGCCTAATATATCCCAAGTCTTTCCTTCTTGTTCAGCATGTGTCTAATTCCATCCCTAAATCCCACAGAATAAGGCAAAATGTTAATATGCTGGGCATTCATGGGGGTGCATTCAGTCAATGTCACAGCACAGTTATCAAGATATTAAGCCCCATAATTTTCTGAGTGCATTGTGAAATCCCTTTGGCAATTTATCTGTGTTAAAGGCACAAAGTAAATGCAACAAGAAATTACAGATGGAGAACATCTGAAACAAAAATATAAATATTGGAAAAAAATAATGAACTAGTCAAGTAGCAAATCAGTTTTATCTGTAAATAAAATAATCGTTACATTTCACATTTGGCTTACTCATCACATGGATTGAATTTGATGATGAGTGCATATCTGAATCATTTACTTGTCTGTTCATTCTATCAGTGCACTTTTGGATATTAAAGATTCACCACATTAAATTAATGTAAATATTTCCATTGTCAGTACTGAACAGGACTTGTAAGTTCCTGGCAGCATACAGGTCTGAAAGAATTTGAATTGTATTACTATTAGTTTTACCAAAGCTCAAGAGATAATATTGCAGAGTATTAACATTCCAGTTGATTGAAATTCTAATTGAGAGATGTTGGCAGTCCTTAACCATCCTGCAGGATAAAGAAAACTGATCTTCGAGCATTTATTTCACAAAAATAGAAGGGTTGCCGTGCTCCTATTAGAATATAATTGCCTCCCTAATAACATGAACAAGTATGGTGTGGTGAACACATAACCCAGACAGCTCTTCTGGATGAATGAAAATGCCATTGAATGAAGAACATTGTGGAAGTTTCTTAAAGCTAGGATCGATTTTTTTAAACTGAAAAAATGTTAATAGCAATGTTAATGGCAATTTAGAGACCATACCTATTTCAATTTATTTAAAAAAATAAAAAACATTACTGAGCAAATTATAACATTTATACAGGTTACTTCATTAGCAGCAAATGAATTGAGATTTGGTGAAAGCAAAATCTAGCTCGCATTGAGATGCAGAATGATGAGATATAGTGTTTCAATTCTACTTCATGGACTAAAATGCTTCTATGACATACTAAGAAAGTTTGAGTTTTAATGACTTCAGATATACAGGAAACGGGTCCTTTGGCCCACCGCGTTCCTGCCAACCAGTGATCACCCCTGTACACTAGCACTATTCTACACACCTGGGACAATGTACAATTTTTATCAAAGCCAATTAACAGAAAATCTGTATATCTTCGGAGTGTGGAGAGAAACCGGAGCACGCAGAGAAAACTCATGCGTTCACGGGGAGATTGTACAAAGTCCGTACAAACAGCACCAAAGTCAGGATAGAACCCGGTTCTCTGTAAGGCAGCAACTCAACAGCTGCGCCACTGTGCCGTCCCTATACGCTCCGATGATTAAAATTAAATAATCTGTCACATCTCATGTCAATTATAAATTCATCAAAATGTACATGCAAAAACAACAGACATTTCATTTTCTGTTGTTGATTTATCGTTTCACTTGGTAAATTCAAATAATATATTTTAAATGCATTTTCTGCATTTATTGCTCTTCAAGTATTATACTGATAAAGGTGGATGAAAAAGCAATGTCATACAGCAACAGATATTTAAAAGTTTGTATTTCACCAATATTTTATATTCTAGCCAAGTCATTTTTAGTGTTCGAGATGCATTTTTTTTCTTACCTGCAGACCGAACATTGTCGTTGGGGCTGAAGTGCAGTGAACATCACAATCACGGAGTAATTACGAGGAGGGGCCTTAACAAATCTACGGAATTTGTCCCCATTCATTCGAATGACTGAGCGCCTGGAGCTCCATTCCATTAGTTGCTCCACTTTCTCTGCCTGGAGGTTCTGGCATTAAATTAAGAACAATGAGAAAAAGACAATAAGATCTTTCGCATCACAAAATGTTGGGTTGTGGAAAATATTAAAGTCAAAATAATGAAAGGAGCAGTTGAGATAAGAATATTAATTAAACTGTTAAAATATTGTTCTTGCCCTTTAATCAAACAATTTTAAAAAGAGGAGAAAAAAGTATCATTGTCATGGTAAATAATAAAACGGATTGTTAAAAAGAAAATGTGCTTTAACTGCATACTACTGATTTATTTCTGGGTTATCCAGCTGAGTCCATTTTCCAACAGTGAAGCATGATAGCAATTATTTTGCAGATCATTTCATAATTCTGCTAAGCACTTCCTGTCACGAGTCACCTTGTGATCTCAATGTAATTTCCATATGAAGGATGCAATGGATGACATTACTCCTCTTGCCATGCTCCTTTTGGATGGAGGAAAGACACAAAGTGCTGGAGTAACTGAGCGGGTCAGGCAGCACCTCTGGAGAACACCTTATCCTGCACAATATTTCCGGTCGAGACCCTTTTTCAGAGCCTTGTGTCTACACTTTGTCCTCAGGAGGTCTGTCTTTGGGCACTCCTATGAGCACTTGGACTGACTCCCACAGTGCCATAGAATACTGCACTGCACGTAGAATAATAGACTCCCATAGAATATTTATCTGGATCTTGGGCATCCCCACCTCACTTGCATGAAAACAGTCCAACTATATTTCCTCAGCTGCGCACTTCACCACCTAAATGCTCCCCTTTGCCGATTATGACATTGATACCTTCTTGAAAAGCCTGATCTTTTTATTTGGTGGTCCTGTTATTTTCAGCACATTTCATTCAAAAATCAACCAAATCAATGTAAAAAATTGAATAATTCCAAATGCAATTTATCAGTTTCATCAAAATCAGGAATTTGCAATATCTTACTCAAGTTTACAATACGCTATGTCTGAAGTCAGCTGAAGCTATGCCATCTGAGAATGAACTGCTGTATTGAACTTTCACTAATTTAAGTACGTAGCCTATTTGTGAGTTTTTGAGGTTGTCAAAATTAAGATATTGATTATATCCTAGATTCACAGGCACGTTAAAAACGTCTTTAATTTGCTAAGAAACGGACTAAAGTAAATCAATGTTCCTAGTAAATGAATGTATATAGTTATTAAAGTGGGAGACTAATGGATACTAAACTCAGATTGAATCTAAATGGCCAGGATTTGGCACCCACAAGAAAATATGGGATTCCTGTGCAAATCTTCAAGGCTGGTTGCCAGGCTCAACCCAAGATCCTGACAATGTTCTGATTATGAACTCTGCATGGAATCCAGCAGCAGATTATAAACTTCCGGTAATTCTCCAACAGTTACACTGGTAATTCAATAGCTAACTATTGGATCAAACACAATGGAGATGTCTTGTGGACAGTCCATATTACATACATAGATACATAGATACATAGAAAATAGGTGCAGGAGTAGGCCATTCGGCCCTTCGAGCCTGCACCGCCATTCAATATGATCATGGCTGATCATCCAACTCAGTATCCTGTACCTGCCTTCTCTCCATACCCCCTGATCCCTTTAGCCACAAGGGCCACATCTAACTCCCTCTTAAATATAGCCAATGAACTGGCCTCAACTACCCTCTGTGGCAGAGAGTTCCAGAGATTCACCACTCTCTGTGTGAAAAAGTTTTTCCTCATCTCGGTCTTAAAGGATTTCCCCCTTATCCTTAAGCTGTGACCCCTTGTCCTGGACTTCCCCAACATCGGGAACAATCTTCCTGCATCTAGCCTGTCCAACCCCATAAGAATTTTGTACGTTTCTATAAGATCCCCTCTCAATCTCCTAAATTCTAGCGAGTATAAGCCAAGTCTATCCAGTCTTTCTTCATATGAAAGTCCTGACATCCCAGGAATCAGTCGGGTGAACCTTCTTTGCACTCCCTCTATGGCTATAATGTCCTTCCTCAGATTTGGAGACCAAAACTGTACGCAATACTCCAGGTGTGGTCTCACCAAGACCCTGTACAACTGCAGTAGAACCTCCCTGCTCCTATACTCAAATCATTTTGCTATGAAAGCTAACATACCATTCGCTTTCTTCACTGCCTGCTGCACCTGCATGCCTACTTTCAATGACTGGTGTACCATGACACCCACGTCTCGCTGCATCTCCCCATTTCCTAATCGGCCACCATTTAGATAATAGTCTGCTTTCCTGTTTTTGCCACCAAAGTGGATAACCTCACATTTATCCACATTATACTGCATCTGCCAAACATTTGCCCACTCACCCAGCCTATCCAAGTCACCTTGCAGTCTCCTAGCATCCTCCTCACAGCTAACACTGCCCCCCAGCTTAGTGTCATCCGCAAACTTGGAGATGTTGCCTTCAATTCCCTCATCCAGTTCATTAATATAAATTGTAAATAGCTGGGGTCCCAGCACTGAGCCTTGCGGTACCCCACTAGTCACTGCCTGCCATTGTGAAAAGGACCCGTTTACTCCTACTCTTTGCTTCCTGTTTGCCAGCCAGTTCTCTATCCACATCAATACTGAACCCCCAATACCGTGTGCTTTAAGTTTGTATACTAATCTCTTATGTGGTACCTTGTCGAAAGCCTGCTGAAAGTCCAGATACAACACATCCACTGGTTCTCCCCTATCCACTCTACTAGTTACATCCTCGAAAAATTCTATAAGATTCGTCAGACACGATTTACCTTTCGTAAATCCATGCTGACTTTGTCCAATGATTTCACCACTTTCCAAATGTGCTGCTATCCCATCTTTAATAACTGACTCTAGCAGTTTCCCCACTACCGATGTTAGACTAACTGGTCTGTAATTCCCCGTTTTCTCTCTCCCTCCCTTCTTAAAAAGTGGGGTTACGTTTGCTACCCTCCAATCCTCAGGAACTACTCCAGAATCTAAAGAGTTTAAAAAAATTATCTCTAATGCACCCACTATTTCTGGAGCTACTTCCTTAAGTACTCTGGGAAGCAGCCTATCTGGCCCTGGTGATTTATCGGCCTTTAATCCATTCAATTTACCCAACACCACTTCCCGACTAACCTGAATTTCACTCAGTTCCTCCATCTCCTTTGACCCGCGGCCCCCTGCTATTTCCGGCAGATTATTTATGTCTTCCTTAGTGAAGACGGAACCAAAGTAGTTATTCAATTGGTCCGCCATATCCTTGTTCCCCATGATCAATTCACCTGTTTCTGACTGCAAGGGACCTACACCATTACAGTTGAACAGGTGCTTGATGTCCTAAGGCATATGTAGATAAATCTCCTGCTTATGATCAGATATATCCAAGGACACTGCGGGAAGCTAGAGAAGAAATTGCAAGAGTCCTGGCTGATATATATGTTTGTCACCATTAGGCACAGGTGAGAAGCTGGAAGACTGGAGAGAGGCTAATGTTATGCCTCTATTTAAGAAGGACTGCAAAGAAAAGCCTGGAGAATATGGACCAGTGAGCTTAACATCTGAGGTAGGCAAGTTACTGGAGAGAATTCTGACAGATATAAACCCATAACAACATTTAAAAGACACTTGGACCGGTACTTGGTTAGGAGAGGTTCAGAGGGACATTGGCCGGGCCATACAAGTGTAGATGGGGCATTTTGGTCTGCATTGACCTGTTTTCATGCTGTTTGACTCTATGACACTAAAAGACCTTCCAAAAACTTTCAGCAGGCCAGGCAGCGTGGGCAGTCAGCATTTCAGATAAATGACCTATCATTAGAACTGGAAAAATGAAAAAATATTTGTCTTGGTTTATTCTTGTCATGTGTAGATGCAGAGAAAAACTTTGTGTGCTGTCCAGTCAAATCATACTATACATGAGTTCAATCAAGCCATTACACATTAGATCTCGTGGGATCTCGTGCAGGACAGAGGCACGTGAGAGGCTAGAAGTTGGTATGGAGGGTGGTGTGGGAAAGGTTAGTGGACAGAATAGGCAGGTGAAAGGCGGAGAGCGAAGAAGGAGGGTTGGTTTAAACTGCACGTATTTTAATGCAAGGGGCCTGAAGGGTAAGGCAGATGAGCTTAGGGCATGGATGTAGATCAATCACTATTGCTGATTTGATCCGTGCCTGGTTTTACTATTGCCAACTCGATCCATGATCCATGCTGGGTTTTCAATATGCCATCTTGTGGTATGCAGTCAGTCTGATATTGATGTGAAACCCTACGGATGCTTTTGCTATGATCTCTGTATGTTATTTGAATGTTAAATAACTTTTTATGAGGTTAAGCGACGTGGTCATTACTGCTTCATACATGGTGTCAGAAGTATACTTTCGGAATGACTTTGGCTGATATTTTATTGCTTTCCAGAGTTTATTCTTGACTCAGATATGGCCGAATCATTTTGAAAACCGGACCTGCTCATCTTCAACTGCAACATCGAAGAGTGGTGGCGCATTTTCGAAGAACCGTATGATGTATTCATCGCTGCCTCTCACTATGACAAACCACCTCAGGCTCGTGCAAACATGCTTCTCAATCACACAGGACAAGAAGCATACGAACGAGCAAAGCAGTTTGTATATGAGGGGGCAATAACTCATCCTGCCGTTGATGGAGCGCTTCGTCGTTACCCATGCTGAATTGGCGAACGACCCTGAATGTCTCAGATTTTGACAGTTGTGTACCCCCAGAACAATCCTATCATCGAACGAATGAAGTTCGATGATAGGATTGGTCTGGGGGCTACACAACCAGATCACGGAACCAGAATAATAGTGAGACGATTGATGGTGAGACATTTATCTGTGTTATTAAAAATCAGCAAGGAGCTGCAGATTTAGTGAGCATTGTAACGAGCTTATTAGAGACAGACTAGTGTGCGGTCTTGCTTGTGATAAGCTAAGGAAAAAACTGATCCGCGACCCTGACTTAAATTTAGATAAGGCTCTCTCCATTTGCGAGAATTATGAGCTAACTATTCGTAACACCAGAATGCTAACTGATGCACAGCGTTCAACCTTAGATGACGATGCTGTCCAGGCTAGATTTCAGAGACAATGTAAGCCTGAGATAGCGATGAGAGTCCAGCTTGATAAGCTTGTGATTCGATTTATTACCGAGTACACTAATTGTGGAGTTACTCATGCTGCAAAGAGGGAGAAATGTCCCGCTTTTGGCCAAATTTGCCACGGCTGTAAAAGACAAAACCACGTAATTGGCTGTATTCTTAGATCGCTTCAATCTCCGTAATGTTCCACGCGACCTGGTTCTCCAGCACAACGCCTGAAGTTCAGACAGACAAGTACCACTCTTCCCGTCTCAAAGCAACTACTACAGCCACAGGTTTACGAGCCACAGATTGTTCAGTCAAAACTGCACCATAAACGGCTGACACAAAAGGCATGCTACGATCGATCAAGCCAACCACTCAAACCGTTGATGGAAGGCCAGACTGTCAGTCTACAAACCCAGGAAGGTTAAGATCGCATGGTCACAGTCAAGGGGATATGCCTGGAGCCAGGATCCTATCTGGTTCAGTCAGAAGGAGGTCTCTACAGAAGGAACCGGACACATATCCTACCGGTAAACGAAATGGTGCCATCGCAGCAAATCCCATACGATTTTACGGATGACCCGGACGACATGTTGTGGACAGAAGATGGAAATGCTCTTCTAAATGATAGACATGTAACAGCAAACAGTGAGCAGTTTTGGGATCAAGAGCCCGTCTCTACACCAGTGAAAGAACCGCCAGCGGGGTCGGTGCTGGTGGAGAAATCACCTGTAAAGCCACCTGTAGAGAAATTACCTGTGAAACCTGTGGCGTCGAGAAATCGCCTATGAAGAAATTGCCTGTGAAGGTTATGCCTGTGGTGGCATCACCTGTAAAGAGTACCACAGAAGGGCCATACTGGATGCGTGCAGGACAGGTCTGCAAGTCGAATCTCAGATACAAAGACTATCACTAAATGTGACTCTGACGTTACTGTATAGTACTTTACGTTACGTTGTTGTAGTTTGTAGTAAATTTTTATAGCCATACTAGACCAAGTGCAGACCCGTTGGGTCTGCCCCCGCAACGCACCGGTTCATTACCTGTTACCCCCATGGGAGGCGTGGTCCTCCAACTCAAGCCATTCCCGAACGTAAGATTCCAGCTCTCCCCTGCCTCCCTCAGCAGTGAGCTTTAAAAAATAAATTCCAATTGCACTTCCCCTGCGTGTTGCAATAGCAATTTGTCCTACCCCTCCTGTGAGGTGAAAAGTTCAGAGTGTTCTTATGTCGCAACATTATATCAATGTGTGTTGGAAGCTGGCAGGAATAATTTTAATAAAAAATGTGAATCAGAATATGTATGCTCCCCCAAAGGTATGGTCTCCCAACGCAATATTCCACCACTCAGTTGTTCCCCCAACACAACTTATCCCGTTCCCGAACGTAAGATTCCAGCACTCCCCTGCCTCCCTCTGCAGTGGACTTTACAAAAAAATCCAATTGCACTTCCCCTGCCTGCCGCAGTTCCAGCTGCAATAATCCCCGTTGCAAAATCCCATTGAGGTGAAAAGATCAGAGTGTTTCTGTCTTGCAACTTTGTATCGAAGTGTGTTGGAAGCTGGGAGGAAGGATTTTAACATTAAAAATCTTGTAAAAGTTGGCATTTTTAAAACTTTAATCGAGAATAACTTGTGAACCATAGGATGAAATCTTCAGTGAAGCTGTTCACTGCTAGCCGAGCCATTGTAACATCATCAGTTGAAGCTGGTCATTTTAAATTGGAAGTCTTTAGATTTTTTGAAACTTTAACCAGTAATAAGTCGAGAATAAGGCGAGAAATAAAGCATGAAATGTTCGGTGAAGGTGGTCAGCCAATAGGGGGAAAATGTGAATCAGAATATGTAAAAATGATATTGTTACCGTGTAGTGTTTTTTGCGAAGATGTAAAGCCACACACATATACACACACATACACCACATACAAGATGAGACTTTTAATAAGTATATGATATATGATATGATATGATATGTGATATATATGCATGTTTAGTTTTTAGTTTTCATAGGGCAAAAGCCAAAGAAGGAGGATGTAGATCAATCACTATTGCTGGTTTGATCCGTGCCTGGTTTTACTATTGCCAACCAGATCCATGATTCATGCTGGGTTTCCACTGTGTCATCTGTGGCATGCGGTTAGCTAGGCGCGCTCTTCAGTCTGATATGGATGTGAAACCCTACGGAGGCTATCACTATGGTCTCTGTATGTTATTTGAATATTAAATAACTTTTTATGAAGTTACGCGACTTGTGGTAATCACTGCTTCATACAATGGATAGGTGCGAGCGACTGGGACTTTGTAGCCATGACTGAAACCTGGTTGAGGGAGGGGCAGGATTGGCACCTCAATGTTCTATGGTACAGGAGCTTCAGGAGAGACAGGGGTGAGGGTAAAAGAGGATGAGGGGTTGCATTAATGGCTAAGGAGAATGTCACGGCTGTGTTCAGAGGTGACATTATGGACGGTTCGTCTAGTTTAGTTTAGAGATACAGCATGGAAACAGGCTCTTCGGCCCACCGGGACCGCACTGATCAGCTATCCCCGCACATTAACACCCATTAGGGCCAATGTTTACATTTACCAAGGTAATTAACCTACAATCCTGTACATCTTTGGAATGTGGGAAGAAACCGAAGATCTCGGAGAAAACCCACATAGTTCACGGGGAGAACGTACAAACGCCGTACAGACAGCACCTGTAATCGGGATCGAACCGGGGTCTCCGGCGCTGATTTTGTTGTAACGGTGGCGCAGTGGTAGAGTTGCTGCCTTACAGCAAAATGCAGCACCGGAGACCCGGGTTCGATCCCGACTACAGGGTCTGTCTGTACGGAGTTTGTACGTTCTCCCCGTGACCTGCGTGGATTTTCTCCAAGATTTTCGGTTTCCTCCCACATTCCAAAGACGTACAGGTTTGTAAGTTAATTGGCTTGATTAATTGGCTTGATAAATGTAAAAAAAATATCCAGTATAAAAAAAATTGTCCAACTTCCAGTATAGTCCCTGGTGGACTCTTCGGAAGGTACAATGTACAAGGTACAAGGTAAGGCAGCAACTCTACCACCGTGACTGCCCAAGCAGTAGTTTGAGGAGGTAGTTATGGCTGGGATTATCCCATCGTTTAAGAAACAATTAGGCAGGGACATGGATAGGACAGGTTTGGAGGGATATGGACCAAGCGCAGGCAAGTGGTCCTAGTGTAGCTGGGACATTGTTGGCCGGTGTGGGCGAGTTGGGCCAAAGGGTCTGTTTCCACACTGTGAACTTTTGACTATTTACAACGAATAGTGCAGAGAAAATAAAATGCCAGATTGCTACTATATTTGACACATGATGTTTTGATATAGGGGCATGGTGGAGAACAGATGGATTTCTCATGATAGGATATAGACCAAAGTTATCAAGGTGACAATTTATTTTAAAATACAGTAATTAGAGAGAGACAGAAGAGAAAAGAAGCAAAATAACAAATTGAAATGGAAATATCCAGCTAGTTGGCTAGCTGAAATTGTTGAATTTAATATCGTCTTAAGGACTACAATGTGCCTATATACTGCAGAAGCAGAGATACTATTCCTCGAGCTTAAATCGTGCATTGTTGGAATTAGGTCAGAGACCAAAGACAAAGAGTGTGAGTGAGTCAGGGAATTAAAATGACAGGCAACTGTAAACTCAGGATCACACATGTACATTGAACAAAGGTGCCTGGCAAAATGGTCACCCAGTCTGTATTTGATTTTTCCAAGGTCGAGGAGACCACAATATCAGCATCAACATAAGCATTGATATATGTCAGCAATAAATGTCAACTATTTCACTTCTCATAACACTTTTTTATGCAACCAAGGGAGATATAACTATCTTTTCTTCAACAACCAAGAACCTAACTAATTATTTCAAGAGAAGCAACAATTCCCTTGGACCTCTTGCAACTTAGATTATTGCATATGGCACTCAAGATGTGGTCTCCTCTGCACTGGAGAAATCAAAAGCAGAGTGGGTGGCCATTGCACAGAAGAGCTCCACACAGTTGACAAGGGTAATCATGATTTCCCAGAGCCTGTCACCTTAATTCTCCATCCCACTCTCACTCTGACCGCTCTGTCTTTGGCTTTATTGTGTAGATCAGTGACTCATGTTATGAGTCAGACTTTGTAGCTACGCCCACTAGTTTAACAGAAAGCCTCCCTGCCCTCTCTCTCTCTCTCACTTTTAGAGTAACGTGCTAAGATGAAGTTACCTATGCTGTAACGTTAATAAAGTGTTTGGATCTTAATCACGGTGTGTGACTTAAGTCATTCCGACAGCAGAAGCTCAACATGATGTCAGAAATGGGATGTTGTACTGGTGTAGGCGGATTAATGCCACTGGACACAGACGGAAGTACACTTGTACGGTCTGGATAATATGGAGGTGGAGCTGGCTCATTCACAGGCAGGATATGTTGTCTGTTACGCCTGTAGGTGCAGCCATCGGCACTGACCAGATATGAGCGTGGCTCAGAAGCAGTTCCAGAACTTTACACCGATACGGTCATGGCCTTTGTCAGTCTGCAAACAAACATCTGCCCCTTGGTTAATGGTGGCAGCAGCCTACATGTTTTGTCATAAGACTGTTTTTGAATGTCTCGCTTTTGTTGTAACCTGGACTGGACTTCTGATGGTGGAACCACCTGTGGGATCAATGCCTGATCCGCCATAGGCACCTTGGCTCGGGTCTGCCTCAACAATAAACGTTGGGCAGATGAGCCCAAAATGGGATCGCGGGAGATGTTGCGTAAGTTGAGTAGATCCAGGAAAACGTCGGAATTAGCTCTGTACGAACGTTCCATGTGCTGTTTGGAACCGCTCAGCTAGTTCATACAACTGTGGATATTCAGGGCTGCAGGTGATGTGGCGAAAACCCCAGCGTGCAGCAAACTCCTTGAAGTGTTGGCTGGTAAATTGACTGTCGTTATCTGATAACATTATGCACGGAGCTCCGTGGTCTGCAAAACGGCGAGCAAGCATCAAAACTACTCCGCGAGAAGTGGAGCTGCTAAGAATATCAATGTCAAACCATCCAGAATTTGAATCAACAAGTACCAGGTACTGCTTGCCATGCCACTCAAAAAATGTCAGTTGCCACTGTTGACCATGGAAGGGCAGGAACCGGATGTGAAAGAAGTGTGCTTTTGTTGATGTGCCAACAAACTGTTACACACTGCACAGGACGCCATTCTCGGTGATGTAAGATATTCGGCCATACCAGGCCAGTAAAACATGTTTCTTGCCCGTAGAATGGTAGTTTCAGCTCCTGGGTGCCCTGCGTGGACAGCGTTAAAATACTTGCTGTGCAGCGAAGCAGGGACCACAGCCTTATGTCCTTTTACAATAATGCCATCCTGCAGCACTAGCTCATCGCGGACGGCAAAGAAAGGCCGAACAGGCAGCCGAACGTTGTAGTGTTACATCAGTCCTTAATCACGGCGGCCATCGGTCGTAAATTACTGTCAGCAGCAGTGTGAGCAACCAAATCCTCCATACAGGACGAAGGAATAAAAGACACAGTCATTACGATAACGTCATCATCCGGCGAGGATGGACCCTCACAGGTCTTCCGGGGTGCGCACGAGAGAGTGTCAGCCAGGTGCATATCCTTACCACGTTTGTAGGTCAGAACAATGTCATATTTTTGAAGCTGCAGCAGCATCTGCTGTAGGCGCCCTGGAGAGGCATGAATCGGTTTGTTAAAGATGCTGATCAGAGGTTGGTGGTCAATTTCAATCGTGACTGTTTGTCCGAAGATAAAGTCGTTACATTTCTTGTAACGGGTCCAAGCAGTGTCTTTGTGTGTAAGCTGGCGCAACGGGGCTGATATTTCACTGAAGTCCGGAATAAATTTGCTAAAGTAGTTAACCATACCAAGGAATCTCTGCAGACCGAGCACATCTGTGGGTGCTGGGAGCTCGTTGATAGCACTGGTTTTCGCCGGATCAGTCCTTGGTGAATTCATGGACTATGTATATCACTTCATTTACCCTGAATTTGCATTTTGTAGGGTTTAGCTTGAGGTTAATGGCTTTGGCGCGATCCAGGACCTTCGTCAGATTAGCATCATGTTCTTCAACAGTTCGTCCCGCAACGAGGATGTCATCCACTAATGGGGCATGGGTAACCTGCAAACAACTGCTCCATAGCTTGTTGAAATACTTCACTAGCAGAGCTTATGCCAAAGTGCATGTAAAGAAATCTGTAACGCCCGAACGGTGTGCTGAAAGTGGTTAACTTGGAGGAGTTGTGTTTCAGCGAAATCTGCCAGAATGAACTCTTGGCATCTAGTTCTCCATAATCCTTGACACCCTTGTAATCACTACAAATCTGCCCATCCAATCCTTGAATCTATTGAATGATTCAGGCTTCACAATTTTTCTGGGATATATTATTCCAATGCTTCACGAGACAAGAGATTACCTTTCATCTCCATCCTACGTGGCCCATACCTTATTCTATAATAATAATAATAATAATCATTTTATTTACTGGCGCCTTTCTAAAACCCAAGGACACCTTACAAGGCATAGAATCACAAAAATACAAAACACATTATCGGAATAAATTAAATATAAAAACACCACAGTACACAAATCAAGGACAGAATTCAATTTCAAAAGCACAAAAAGAAAATAAGAAACACAATTTGAGGAGAGAGCAGCGGCGACCAATTCGCGCCAGCGTCCACTCTCCCCTCCGACCGCCATCTTGCACACAGACTAACAGGCACAGCACACAGAAATCGTCCCCCCACAATGACCACCACTGTGGGGGAAGGCACAATGTCCAGTCCCCAACCCAGTTCTCCCCAGAGTCAGGCCCATCGAGGCCACCACAGTTGCCTCTACGGAGGCCCGATGTTCCTGGCCGTCGGGAGAGTCCTCGCAGCGGCTGGAATGGCCGGTTTCCCGACGGAGTCGATGGCACCTGAAGCCGACAGGGCCGCGCCGATTTGGAGCCACGATGCTCCCGATGTTAGAGTCAGCGCCGCCGCCCACAGCTGGTCGCTCCGCAGTCCCGCAGCCCCGCAGCCCGAAGCCGACAGGGCCGCGCCGATTTGGAGCCACGATGCTCCCGATGTTGGAGTCGGCGCCGCCGCCCGCAGCTGGTCGCTCCGCTGTCCGGCAGCCCGGAGGTGTTGATGTCGGCGGTCCAGCTCACCGGAGCTCCACCGCGTCGATCCAGCGCGGCGACCCAGGCAAGGCATCGCCCGCTACGCTCCACGATAGCGCTCCAGCGCTGTGCCGCCACCGAAGCTGAAGGTGCTGGGCGGTCCCCGTCAGGAAACGCCGCTCCATGCCCGCTGGTAGGCCACGAGGACGGGTCGACGAGGCAGCCTGGAGAAAAAGCTGCCTCACCGACCAGGTAGGGACCCAGAAATAGTTACCCCCTTACCCCCGCACATTCAAAGTCAAAACCCCCCAAACAAACAAAGAAATAAAAAAAGCTAAAACTAAACAAAAAGTGAATTTGACGGACGGCTGCTGTTTAGCAGCCGTTCCTCCAAGATGGCGGCTCCTCCATCCTTATTCTGAAACTATTGTCCTGATTCTGATCTCCCACAAGGAGAAACAGCCTCTGATTCTATAGGTTTACAAAGTAACACTGAAAGAGAATCAACAAAAATGTGTGGTGCAGAAATGAACCCGTAAAAGACTAACTTATCCTTGTCATTCGTGGTGCCTATCTATCTGAATTTGACTTTCCTGTGTTAGTCCTGTATCGTTCCCCATCCTTATTTTGAGTTTATAATGGTGCATCTTCAGCGATGCAACTGAAATTTGACTTTTATACATTGTAATAATATCTTCCTCCACCAGCTCCTCTAGCAGCTAATTTCAAATGGTCAGCCCCCTCTGTGGTCAAATACGTACCCCTCAGATCTTCATTACACTTCCTCACACTTCACCTAAACTCTGCACCCTCTAGCTTTAGAATCCCCTGCCTGGGAAAATCTATCCTATCCTCCTTAATTTATAAATCTCTACAAGGTCTACCCTCAGCCTCATGAGTCGCAGTGAGAATAAACAGTTATTCAATCTCTCCTTATAACAACAATCCTCCATTTCTGGCAACATTCTAGTGAATCACTTTTGCACTCTCTCTGTTACAACTACATCCTTCCCATAGCATGTTGACTAGAACTATACACAGTACTACAAAAGTAGTTTCACCAATGTTTTATACAACTGCAAAATAATGACCCAACTCTCATACTCAATGTCTCGGGCGATGAAGACAAGCATATCAAATGCTTTTCGCAATGCTGTCATCACTTACAGGCAGCTGTAGACTGAAAATCAAGTAGCAATTTATAATCAATATTCTGTTCGAACGTTAAAGAAATACATCAAGAAACACATACATTCCTTCAAGCTCGGGAGCAGCAGGAGGGAGTTCGGTGATTGGCTGAAAGGTAAGCTCTTGGGAGTTTCGTTGTGTTCCCTCTCAGGAGCAGTTAGTTTTAAACCGGGCACGACCAGCTAGGAACTCATTCCTTCAAGTTCGGGAGCGGCAGGAGGGAATTTGGTGATTGGCTGAAGAATTCCATTCGCAAATTGAATAATTGGTTGTGGCAAATTGGGCAATTTGCCAGCCAATATAAGCAAGGTTTGCTGTCGGGGAGCGCCTAGTCGAGGTAAGTGCCTTGTGCGAAAAGTGCGAGTCTTTGGCTCGAGAGTCTTCGGCGAGGAGGCTGAGAGGAGACTACGCAAAAAGCTGCAGAGGACGGGACGCGGTGAACACATGAATGGTAAGATGAGTCAGTGTGATGCTTGCAGAATGTGGGAGGCCAGGGACACCAATGGAGTTTCTGGCTGCTACAACTGTGGTAAGTGTATCCAGGTTCAGCTCCTGAAGGACTGTGTTGGGGCACTGGAGAAGCAGCTTGAGGACCTCCGGGCCATCCGGGATAATGATAGTTTCCTGGACAGGACCTACAGTGAGGTTGTCATGCCAAGGATACAGGAAGAACGAAGAGGTGTGACTGAGAAAAAGTGGAGTAACCGTGGAGTGCAGGAGACCCAGGTGTCTGTGCCTAATGAAAACAGGTACGCCTTCTTGGGAGCTGTCGGGGGAGACAATGCTTCCAGTCCGAGCGGCGGACAGGTCAGTGGCTCCATTCCTAGAGATGAGACTCGACTGGGGAGACCGATGTCGGGCAGAGCCATAGTGGTGGGTGACTCCATTGTCCGAGGTGCGGACTGGAGATTCTGTGGCGGCAGGCGAGACTCGAGGATGGTCTGTTGTCTCCCTGGTGCCAGGGTTCAAGATGTCACAAACCAAATTCGGAACATCCTCGAGAGGGAAGGTGAACAGCCGGCAGTAGTTGTGCACGTAGGCACAAACGACATCGTGAACAAGAGGAAGGAGGTTCTGCCACGCGAGTATAGAGAGTTAGGAAGAAGACTGAAAAGCAGGTCTTCTAGGGTGGTTATCTCTGGATTGCTTCCAGAACCTCGTGCTAGTGAGGACAGGAACATGGAAATAGGGGATCTGAATGTGTGGCTGAGGGGACTGATGCAGGGAGCAAGGATTTAGATTTATAGACCACTGGGATCTCTTCTGGTGTAGGGGTGACCTGTACAAAAGGGACGGGATACACCTTAACTGAAGGGGACCGACATTTTGTAGCCCTCGCAGGCAGGTTTGCGAGGGCTACACGCCTGGGTTTAAACTAAATAGTGGGGGGGAGGGATTGACAAATTGGGAGTATAAACATGGAGTTGAAGGGGAAGTGAGTACAGGAAAAGTTACAAAAGACTCCCGAATTAATGGGAAGGAAAGTTTGAAAAGGGATAAGAGAGTAAGGTCAGGGCCAATTGTGAGCGGTGTGAGAGGGGAGGTGTATACCGAAGTCAAAGTTTTGTATATGAATGCGCGAAGTATAAGAAATAAAGTGGACGAGCTTGAGGCTCAGTTAGAAATTGGCAAGTATGATGCTGTGGGAATTACAGAGACATGGCTGCAAGAGCGCCAGGGCTGGGAATTGAATATTCAAGGGTATACCTCCTTTCGAAAAGACAGACAGGTGGGCAGCGGGTGTGGGGTAGCTCTGTTGATGAGGAATGAAATTCAGTCCCTTGCAAGGGGTGACATTGAAACAGGAGATGTGGAGTCAGTATGGATGGAACTAAGGAATTGTAAGGGCAAAAAGACCCTAATGGGACTTATCCACAGGCCCCCAAACAGTAGCCTGGATATAGGGTGCAAGTTGAATCAAGAGTTAAAATTGGCATGTGGTAAAGGTAATGCTATGGTTGTTATGGGAGATTTCAACATGCAGGTAGACTGGGAAAATCAGGTTGGTACTGGACCCCAAGAAAGGAAGTTTGTGGAGTGCCTCCATGATGGATTCTTAGAGCAGCTTGTATTGGAGCCGACCAGGGAGAAGGCAATTCTGGATTTAGTGTTGTGTAACAAACCGGATTTGATAAGGGAACTTGAGGTTAAGGAACCATTAGGAGGTAGTGACCATAATATTGTATGTTTTAATCTACAATTTGAGAGGGAGAAGGGTAAATTGGAGATGTCAGTGTTACAGTTGAACACTGATATCAAATTCTGTGATATTTTCCTCAGTTCAATTATCTATTTACTTTCTCATTTTCAGATTGAGCATTGCATGTTGTGAAATATTTATATAAATGCCGACATTCCTTTTGATGATGTCTTTGACATATAAATCAAATTGGTGCATAATAAAACTGGGTAAGAGGATTCCAAGAAGCACTGTTTAATTTAAACAGTATAATACACATCAAATAAAGATGTAAAAATAATTATGCAAAGCATTTAGAAAGCATTGAAATGAATGCAATGACATTATTTAAACAATTTTCAAAACATGTCCATATATAAAATGACCTGCAATGATAGTCCAGACACCCTTTGAGCTCAAAATATACTTAAGAGTATCCTTCATGAATAAATATTCATTTTTAAGATTTGGGCCATGGTAATAAAGCCAGCGTTTCTTGCCCTTGTGTAATGGTGCCAAACTGCTGCCATCCTTCTGGTTTAGATACCCAGTGCTGTCGGACAGGAAGTTCCAGGATTTAGACCCAATTATCGTGAAGGACCAACTCAGATATATTTCCAACTCAGAATCTTCAATGGGAACTTGCAGAATGCTGTGTTCCTATACGCCTGCTATCCTTGTCCACCATGATGGTACAGATTGCAGGCTTGGGACGTCATCGGAGTACACTGGGCAAATACGTGTAGTGTATTTGTAGATGGTATATATTACAGCAATTGTGCAGCTGTGGTGGAGGAATTGATTGCAAAAAAAAATCAAACTGCTGGAGGATCTCAACAGGTTGAGCAAAATTTGTGGGGAGAAATAAATTGTCGCGTTTTGGGACTCTCGTGTCTTTCTGTCTATTGCATGCTGATTTTGTTGTTTAACAAATATTCCTGTTCCATGGCTTTATTCAGCGAGAACCTCATCAGTTTTAGATGTGCCTGCTAGTTCTCCTAGCAAGCTCCTCAGCACTCTTCATTCAACCATGATTAATCAAAAATGAATGGCTTGGAAAATTAAAGAATAAGCAAGCCAAAATGCTATATGTTGTGGTGGTATGAATTTCTGCTTCTGCTGATGGTCCATGTCGCCTGATGAATGCCCAGTTTTGAGCTGCCAGTTGTGTTCTGAAACTATCTCATGAAATAAGATGGAAGTTATACTGAGTGTGATAACAGAACTTAGTCTCCACAAAGAATGTTCGCCAAAGATAGACACAAAATGCTGGAGTAACTTAGCGGGCAGCATCTCTGGAGAGAAGGAAAGGGTGACGTTTCGGGTCGAGAGTCAGGGCTGACTCAGTCTGAAGAAGGGTCTCGACCCATAACGTAGCCCTGACTCTCAATCTGAAAAAGGGTCTCGACCCGAAATGCCCGACTCTCAGTCTGAAGAAGGGTCTCGACCTGAAACCTCACCCATTCCTTCTCTCCAGAGATGCAGCCTGTCTTGCTGAGTTACTCCAGCATTTTGTGTCTATCTTTGGTTTAAACCAGCATCTGCAGTTCCTTCTTACAAAGATTGTCCGTCAGTCAGCTTCTACCAATGGCATCATGGAAGGATGCATCTGGCATAGCAGATTGTTGAGGATAAGGTTGTAGATTTAAATCTTGTGATGGTTTGCTCACTATTTGCCTCAGACCCAGTCTAGCAACCAGATCGTTCAGGACTTGGGCTTTATTGTGACAATAAAGTATAATTGATTCATTGGTGACTGGTTGTTCTGCCCCAGCCAGAATGCCCTTACTATATTCAGTGTTTCTTTCAAGTATCACTGAACGTAGAAGATCACTGATTGACCAGCTAAAGGTGGTGGAAATCAGCAGGTTTCCTTCAGCATGTTTGACTGGATGCAATGAGATTTCATGGAGTTGGATTCACTGCAGAAGGCTCCCAAGGCTACTCCCTCTCACCAGAATTGCACTGTGGTAATATCTCTCTAGTCCTTCAAATGGGACAGACCCAGGGATTATGATGGAAGGGTCTAGCACAAGATCTGTAAGGTATGATTCTGTGAATACTCCTATGTCATGCTGTTTGCTTGGCTGCCTCATGAGGCAGCTCTCCCAAATTCGATGCAAGTCCTCAGAGGTCTGTAAAAACAACTTTGCAAAATCGACTGAACTAAGAGGGACACGGCTATTTCTTACTTTGGTGCCAAGGTTGATGTCTGGCATCGGTCCTTTTCCTTTCTTTCCTATGTAAACAGAGTGATAATGTGGCAAAGAATGCACATCTCCACATGCACAAAAGGATTTGTAAGAACATAATTTCTGAGAAAGCTTCACAAAAATAATGATGTGTCCTATGAGATGCAATAGTCATACTTTAGTAATAATTTGTGAGACAAATCAGCTGGTATATAGTAGGATGTCAAACATTGCTACCCTTGTTAAATATATGGACATAAATAAATAAATTTGATCTTATCATTTACTAGTTCCATAAATAAGAAGCTTGGTATCTTTATTATCTATCAGTTAAGGATGTTGGTATTCGAGTAAAGAGCATACAAAAACCTAGCGATTAGATCCATTTGCTTAGATATATTTATGTGCAAATCATGGATGAAAGCCACATTTCTGTGCATGCTAAATCACTGTAAGGATCATTTCAAAGTTGTTTTGCAACATTTAGGAAATTGGCTGGGCATTCCCAAGGGCAATACACCGTTATGCATCTGATATTTGTTCTGCTTCATCCATATGGCTAATGATATCATAACCGAGTAATGCATGTTTCCTTCACTGCAAGTTTACTTAAAAATAAATTAACAGTATATTGTACAAGGTTTTAGAATGAGTTGGCAATTAAAGTAGAAGCTGGGTGCCCAGACACAGTGGAGTGTGCCATTACTCCTTTTTTTTCTTCACCTCCATGGCAGCCATGCTTCACACAACATGATAGCTTGGTTAGGGAAAAACTCTGGCCAATACCACAATAAACTGCAGAGTTGTGGATGTAGCCCAGTCCATCACACAGAACAGACTCTCCACCATTGACTCCATCTACACTTTGCAATGTCTCTGAAAAGCAGTCCGCATAATCAACAACCTTTTCCAACCCAGACAAGCCTTCTTCTTCCTGCTCCCGTCAAGCAGAAGATACAAAAGCTTGAAAGTGAATACCACCAACAGACTCAGGCACAGCTTCTTCCCATTGGTTATCAGACTTCTGAATGGTCCTTCTGTTAGCTGGGGTACAGTCCTGATTCTCCAACTTACCTCATTGCAAACATTGGACTATTTCTCTGGAATTGTTACACTACAATGCTGAGAACTATATTCTTCACTTTTGTACCTATCTCTTCTACATTTTGTACTTATGTTTGGCTTTTCTAAAGATTGGCCAGTCAGCATTTTGCTTTAAAAATAATTGCAAAAGCTCAGCTTTAGCAAATGTATGGCAATGTATGGTCTCTTAGACCATTTTAGATGCATATTTTGCCCAATTTCACTTTATTTTTCAGGAAAGCCCAGTGGGTGTTAGCACCACACACAGCAATTTTTTAACACACAGCAATTTTTTAAACCATCAGCGCCAAAGATGTAAAATGACAAGAGAATCAGAGTTTTTTAAATCAATCAGTTTTCTCAACTCCTTATTTAATCAATGCTACTCTTAGTTCCTCAACTGGAATGATTTCACTAAAAACTTGCTTTCTCAAAACTTTCCTTCTGATCTGCCCAAACTGAGCCTGATCATGAATGTGCAGTTAGTCACTTCATTCAATATTAATTTCCACTAGTGGGAGAGTCTAGGACCAGAGGTCATAGTTTCAAAATTAAATAATGTTTCTTTAGGATGGAAATGAAGAGGAATATCTTTAGTCAGAGGGTGGTGAATCTGTGGAATTCCATGCCACAGAAGGCTGTGGAGGCCAAGTCAATGGATATGTTTAAGGCAGAGATATATAGTTTCTTGATTAGTATGGGTGTCAAAGGTTATGGGGAGAAGGCAGGAGAATGAGGGTAAAGAGAGAAAGATAGATCAGCCATCATTGAATGGTGGAGTTGACTTGATGGGTCGAATGGCCTAATTCTGCTCCTATCATTATGAACTTATGAACTTAAATTAAAGGGCCATTGTCATGTATCCCATGTATTGACTACACAAAGCTAGGTGGAACCCATGTGAAGATGCAACAGTTCAGTGGATCAATTTCAGTTGAGAAACTAAAGGCGGTGTCCCACTTGGGCGACCTAAGTTGCGAGTTTAGAAGAGTTCGCCTTGGACTCACTCGCAGAATGGTCCTAGGAGGTTGTATGAGATGGCTGGAACTCTCCTTCATGCTCGATGGAGGTTCTAGCCTACTCGCGGCCTCTGCTAGGTTGGGGAACATTTTTCAGCATATTCAAAAATTATCCGCGAGTAAAATTTGATCGGCATGGGACTTTTTCACTCGTAGTGCAGTGGAGTGGGGTCGCTATTTATTTACAGGCAGTCGAGGGCAGCCATAGGCAATCTCCTTCGCTGACCGGCCATTTTGATTGGCTCATTGGAGTTTCACGATCTAGGAAGACCTACTGGTAGGTAAAATGCCCGCTAAACTTTATTATCTGTATTACTAAAAGTCTGATCTTGACCACTTCCTGATGTTCTGTATATTGATTTTAGAAAAAACGCTGCCACTTACGGCTGTGATTTTTGGCCATCTTATTCAGCGCCCCCCTCCGCTGCGCAGGACAAAAGGATTGTTCCCATCGATGAAAAATAAAAGAGTTATTAGTGTTTAAAAAATGTTGAGATTCTCTCTCCTGAAGGCCATGCCCCTTCCGGAGGGACTATAAAACCTGAAAGTGTTGAGTGCCTCTGTAAGATGGGGGAGCGAGAGGGTCACGTCTCTCAGTCTCAGCTGTGAATAACACTGAACACATGTCTACTAAACTGTGAGTGGTTTTACTGACCTGTCAGTGCCCTTAATGTGGTTTGAAAATATAGTTTGGAAATGCTAAAGCTGTGTTGCCTTTGGTTTGGAAATGTTAAAGCTGTGTTGCGTTTGGTTTGGAAATGCTAAAGCTGTGTTTCCTTTGGTTTGGAAATGCTAAAGCTGTGTTGCCTAATTAAAGTTGCGTTGCCTAATTAAAGTTGCGTTGCCTAATTAAAGTTGCCTTGCCTAATTAAAGTTGACTTGCCTAATTAAAGTTGCCTTGCCCAATTAAAGTTGCCTTGCCTTCTATATAATTAAAAGTCTAATCTTGACCACTTCCTGTTTGCGCTTTATATTGATTTTAGAAATAAAGCTACCACATACGGCTGTGAATTTTGGCCATATTACTCAGAGTCCCCCTCCGCTCATCAGGTGCTGAGGATTTTTCCCATCTATTAAAAATAAGAGTTATTAGTGTTTTAAAAATGTTGAGATTCTCTCTCCTGTCAATCACACCAGGAAGGCCACGCCCCTTCTGGTGGGAGGGGGGAGGGACTATAAAACCCAGAAGTGTGGGCGTGGCTCATTCGTTGCAAGATGGAGAAGGGAGAGGTCACGACTCGCTGTCTTTGGTGGCCTTGCACCCTGCTTGAAATGGTATGAAACTGCACTTGAATTTGGTGGCCTTGCACCCTGCTCGAAGTGGTAAGAAACTGTACTTGAATTTGGCGGCCTTGCACCCTGCCGTGTCAACTGCCAGCCCACCAGCCGTGAGTGAGTGAGCTGCCAGCACAACAGGCTTGAGTGACTGAGCCACCAGCCCAAGAATCCATTCGGCCCACAATGTCCATACTATCCCTCTGGAAACCAGTCCCTTCAGCCCACAACACCCATACTAGCGCTCCAGAAAGCCGCCCCCCGCCCCCCCGCCCCCCCCCCCCACTGGCCAATCAATATTGGAATTGGTGGAGAGGTGGAATATTGCATTGTGGGACCAGCCCTCCCGTGTACCCAACGGGTCCCACTTAGTCTAGTACTTCTTAAAAGTGTCTCCGCTCCTTCTCCCGCTCCCCTTCTCCTCCCCTTCTCTTGCCTTCTGTCTCCCTTCTGTCTCACTTCTGTCTCCTTCTCTCCCTCCCCCTCTCCCCCCCCCCCCGCGCTCTCTAAAGCTCTTACGATACTCTGTGGCAGCCATTTACCTTCCTCTTCATCAAGCAGACAGTGCTCATCCTCTGTCCCTGGCCCCTACCTTCGCGATGTGTGTGTGTGTGTGTGTGCGGTCTGTAGATGCAGCTCGCGGTTCGGTTGATCCAGCTCGCGGTTTCAACATGGAAGATTGATGTAGCCCGAGGCTTTCCAGGCGAGTGCCCATGCGCTTGAGGGTCGAAGGCACTTTTCTGCACTCGCGGATTAGGTCGCCCAAGTGGGACGGGCCCTTTAGAGAGCAAGGATGAAATAGGTTAAGATCCTCAAGACCCTCACACAATCAATGCATATGTTTTTCAGCATTTCAAAAATGTTTTTTCTATTTTTCCTGCTCATTCTCTATCTCCTTTCATTGTTCGGCATTCTTGTATCAATTTACTACCCTTTTCTGTATCCTTTATCATCATGTCCTTCATTACCGAAGATCATTATGTAAATTGACAGAGAATTTGAGTTTAAAACTATCAGTTATCTCAACTCCTCTTCCATGTTACTCTTAGTTCCTCAACTGAAACTGATAAGACTTCATTTGGAGCATTATATGCAGTTCTGATTTTCAGATCTCACTACAAATTATGTAAGAATAATGTCGCCTTTGCCTTTGCAGCTGTGCAATATCACATTCCAGGCCGATCCCTGAAATCAGTTCATTCTTTGAGGAAAGCTTCAGTAGCACTGGTCAACACAAACTGGAGTTCAGAAATACATGAGATGAAATATAAGATTCTGACAGGTTTGATGCAGGGAACCTATTTCCCCTGGCAGGAAAGTCTTGTAATAGACAACATAGTATCAGTATAAGGAATCAGCCAATTAGCACTGTGAGGAGGGAAAATGTCTTTCACAGGAGAATGCAAATCCTTGGAATTCTTCATTTTAAAAGCCTGTGAATGATCAGTCATGAAGTTTATTTTCTTTCCATTTCCTTGCCGTTACCATTGGAAATCCCAACATTTATTGCTCATTCCTAACTGCTCTCGTGAAGCTGTAAATGAGGTCATCAGGTCATGTGAAAGGAGCAGAATTAGGCCAATCAACCCATCAAGTCTACTTCCGCCATTCATTCATGACTGATCTATCTTTCCCTCCAAACCCCATCCTCCTGCCTTCCCTCCATAACCCCTGATACCCGTACTAATCAAGAATCTATCTCTGCCTTAAAAATATCCATTGACTTGGCCTCCACAGCCTTCCGTGGCAAATAATTCCACAGATTCACCAACCTCTGACTAAAGCAATTCCTCATCTCCTTCCTAAAAGAACATCCTTTAATTCTGCGGCTATGACCTCTAGTCCTAGACTTCCCCACTAGTGGAAACATCCTCTCCACCTACACTCTATCCAAGTCTTTCACTATTCTGTAATTTCAATGAGGTTCCCCCGCATTCCTTTAAACTCCTCAGATATGGTGCCCAAAATTGCTCACAATACGCCAAATGTGGCCTGACCAGCACATTTTAGAGCCTCAGCATTACATCCCTGTTTTTGTATTCTAACTCCCTCAAAATAAATGCTAGCATTGTCTTTTCTTTCTTTACTACCAATTCGACTTGCAGATTAACTTTTGGGGATTCGTGCACCAGCACTCCGATTTGCATCTCCGATTTCTGGATTCTTAATATTCCTACTACCAAAATGCATGCCTCCACACTTTGCTACACTATATTCCAGATGCCACGTCTCTGCCCACTCCCCCAATCTGTCCAAGTCCTTCTGCAGAGTCCCTGCTTTCTCTACACTACCTGCCCCTCCCCCTATTTTCGTATCATCTGCAAACTTGGCCACAAAGCCTTCAATCCCCTCATCCAAGTCATTAATATAAACATGAAGAGTAGTACTGACCCCTGCGGAACTCCGCAAGTCATTGGCAGGCAACCAGAAAAAAAAAACTTTATTGCCACTCTTTGCCTTCTGCAATGCAGTCAACAATAGACAATAGGTGCAGGAGTAGACTATTCGGCCTCTTCGAGCCAGCACCGCCATTCAATGTGATCATGGCTGATCATCCCCAATAAGTACCCCGTTCCTGCCTTCTCCCCATATCCCCTGATTCCCCTATCTTTAAGAGCCCTATCTAGCTCTCTCCTGAAAGTATCCAGAGAACCGGACTCCACCAAGAGAATTCCATATGAGGTAGAGAATTCCACGGACTCACAACTCTCTGCGTGAAAAAGTGTTTCCTCATCTCCGTTCTAAATGGCTTACCCCTTATTCTTAAACTGTGGCCCTAGTTTTGGACTCCCCCAACATTAGGAACATGTTTCCTGCCTCTACCGTGTCCAAACCCTTAATAATTTTATATCTTTCAATAAGATGCCCTCTCATCCTCAGAGTATACAAGCCCAGCCGCTCCATTCAGCATATGACAGTCCTGCCATCCCGGGAATTAACCTTGTAAACTTATGTTGCACTCCCTTAACCTGCTATCCATGCTAGTATCTGCAATTTGATACCATGGGCTCTCATCCTCGTTAGCGGCCTCAAGTGTCGCACCTTATGAGCTACCTAACCAGACTGCCCAAGTCCTGTATCTCAGTCCAGTCAAAGTGTAGAAGCACTGAGGCAGAACTTCAACAGTTTCCAGGATAATTTGAAGCTGGTGATATTTCTATGTGCCTGGTTAGGGAGAAACAGCTTTTTATTTTAAATACTGCAGTATACCTTAAAGATAGCTCACACTGCAGCTACATTGTGCTCATGGTGGAAGGGTGAATGTTTAAGGTGGTAGACGTGTTATTTATTCCCTTGATGATGTTCATTTTCTTGAATGTGATTAGAACTTGAAAGCTGAGGAAGGAGGAGTGTTGATGGTTGAGTCAAATGGGTAAATTAGTGTTTAAAAGTTCTTAGTCAAGTCAAATCAATAGATGGTGGATGGAGAAGAGAGGTAGGTTGTGGTTGCAAGCACAAGGGAAGTGGTGATCACTACTATAGGCTGAGGAAAATTGGATTACCTGAAGAGAAATCTAGGAACATAAATTACTGAAAGGAATTAGCCTGAGGTAGGTTTTCTGCAACAGATTGGATTGTGTCGAGTAACTCACACATACTCACAAACATGGTACAAAAGTATTTATTGGAAAGCACATATAACTCGCTATAGCATGTTGCTTCTACTGTACAGCAGCATGGCCTGACTGCACATCTCGGGTTGTGATAATATGAACAGTGTGGTAGTAAGCGGAGCTTCTGATAATCTATATAATTAAAACTCAAATCTTGACCACTTCCTGTTTGCACTGCATATTGATTTTAGAAAAAATGCTACCACTTACGGCTGCGATTTTTGGCCATCTTACTCAGAGTCCCGCTCCGCTGCGCAGGACAAGAGGATTTTTCATCGATGAAACATAAAAGACTTATTAATGTTTTTTTTAAGTTGAGATTCTTTCTCCTGTCAATCATGCCATGAAGGCCACGCCCCTTCCGGTGGGAGGGGGAGGGACTATAAACCCAGAAGTGTGGGCGTGGCTCAGTCTCTGCAAGATGCGGGAGTGAGAGGTCACAACTCTCAGTCTGAGCTGTGAATAACACTGAACACATATCTACTAAACTGTGAGTGGTTTTACTGACCTGTGAGTGCCCTTAATGTAGTTTGAAAATGTAGTTTGAAAATGTAATTTGAAAATGCAAAAGTGGTTTGGTTTGATATTCCAAAAGTGGTTTGGTTTGAAAATGCAAAAGTGCTTTGGTTTGAAAATACAAAAGTGGTTTGGTTTGAAAATGCAAACATGGTTTGATTTGAAAATGTAAACATGGTTTGTTTTGAAAATGCAAAAGTGGTTTGGTTTGAAAATGCAAAAGTGGGTTGGTTTGAAAATACAAAAGTGGGTTGGTTTGAAAATGCAAAAGTGGTTTTGGTTTGAAAATGCAAAAGTGGTGTTGGTTTGAAAATGCAAAAGTGGTGTTGGTTTGAATATGCAAAAGTGGGGTTGGTTTGAACATGCAAAAGTGGGGTTGGTTTGAAAATGCAAAAGAGGTGTTGGTTTGAAAATGCAAAAGGTGTTGGTTTGAAAATGCAAAAGTGGTGTTGGTTTGAAAATACAAAAGTGGTGTTGGTTTGAAAATACAAAAGTGGTGTTGGTTTGAAAATGAAAAAGTGGTGTTGCCTTTGCCTTATTGAAAAGTGGTGTTGCCTTTGCCTTATTGGAAAATGGTGTTGATTTTGCCTTATTGAAAAGTGTTGTTGCCTTTGCCTTATTGAAAAGTGGTGTTGCCTTTGCCTTATTGAAAAGTGGTGTTGCCTTTGCCTTATTGAAAAGTGGTGTTGCCTTTGCCTTATTGAAAAGTGATGTCGCCTTTGCCTTATTCAAAAGTGGTGTTGCCTTCGATATAATTAAAAGTCTAATCTTGACCACTTCCTGTTTCCACTGAAAAAAACGCTACCACGTACGGCTGTGATTTTTGGCCAACTTACTCAGAGTCCCCCTCCGCTCATCAGGTGCCGAGGATTTTTCCAATCGATGAAAAATAAGAGTTATTAGTGTTTTAAAAATGTTGAGATTCTCTCTCCTGTCAATCATGCCATGAAGGCCACGCCCCTTCCGGTGGGAGGGGAGGGACTATAAAAACAGGAAGTGCGGACGTGGCTCAGTCTCTGCAAAATGGGGAGGGAGAGGTCACGACTCTCTGTCTTTGGTGGCCTTGCACCCTGCTTGAAATGGTATGAAACTACATATGAATTTGGTGGCCTTGCACCCTGCTTGAAATGGTATGAAACTGCACTTGAATTTGGTGGCCTTGCACCCTGCTTGAAATGGTATGAAACTGCATTTGAATTTGGTGGCTTTGCACCCTGCTTGAAATGGTAGGAACTACACTTGAATTTGGTGGCCATGCACCCTGCTTGAAATGGTATGAAACTGCACTTGAATTTGATGGCCTTGCACCCTGCTTGAAATGGTATGAAACTGCACTTGAATTTGGTGGCCTTACACCCTGCTTGAAATGGTATGAAACTGAATTGAATTTGGTGGCCTTACACCCTGCTTGAAATGGTATGAAACTGAACTTGAATTTGGTGGCCTTGCACCCTGCTTGAAATGGTAGGAAACTGCACTTGAATTTCGTGGCCTTGCACCCTGCTTGAAATGGTAGGAAACTGCACTTGAATTTGCTGGCCTCGCACCCTGCTTGAAAAGGTAGGAAACTGCATTTGAATTTGGTGGCCTCGCACCCTGCTTGAAATGATATGAAACTGCACTTGAATTTGGTGGCCTTGCACCCTGCTTGAAATGGTATGAAACTGCATTTGAATTTGGTGGCCATGCACCCTGCTTGAAATGGTTTGAAACTGCCCTTGAATTTGGTGGCCTTGCACCCTGCTTGAAATGGTATGAAACTGCATTTGAATTTGGTGGCCTTGTACCCTGCTTGAAATGGTAGGAAACTGCACTTGAATTTTGTGGCCTTGCACCCAGCTTGAAATGGTATGAAACTGCACTTGAATTTAGTGGCCTTGCACCCCGCTTGAAATGGTATGAAACTGCACTTGAATGTGGTGGCCTTGCACCCTGCTTGAAATGGAATTTCAAGGAATAGCCGTGAGTCAACTGCCAGCCCACGAGCCATGAGTGAGTGAGCTGCCAGGACAACAGGCTTGAGTGACTGAGCCGCCAGCCCAAGAATCCATTCGGCCCACAATGTCCATACTAGCCCTCTGGAAACCAGTCACTTCAGCCCACAACACCCATACTAGCGCTCCAGAAAGCCCCCTCCCCTGCCTCTCACTGGCACCGATATTGAAATTGGTGGAGAGGTGGAATATTGCGTTTGGGGACCAGCCCTCCCGTGTGAAGCTGGGACCCAATGGGTCCCACTTAGTTTAGTAAAGCACTATATTGGTTAGTAAGTAAAGTGACCAATCTACATCTTTCTTTGTGGGAATAAAAGTGGAACACTTCTAAATTAAAGTGACATATATGAATAAACACATTACTATGTGATGATTGAATAATACAGTAACCGGAACGCTAATAGCGCATACGGGGAAGTACAGATGGTTCAAACAAAATCCCCGTATCTAAGGGGCGACCTACAAACCCGTCCCGCGCGCATACGGTACAGATCCACTTCTCCTCCCTTCACCCGCAAAATAACCGGGGACCTATGCGGCGAGAGCACTGGTGACCTGGGGGAGGAACACGTGGTGGTGAGGGAATAGGGGGTACACCCAATGGTTGATCTGCAGCAGCAGAGCGCGAGGGAAGAGACAATCCGACAGTAGAAGAGTAGATCGAACGCGTTGCATCAGGATACGAGACAGCAGCTCGTGGTTCCATCACAGGAAGGGGATGTTGACGGTTACATCCGTAGATTCCCCCCGTCTGCGCTTACCAGGTATGAGCATGGCTCTTTTGCGGGACTGTGAATGTGACCTAAATGACCATAGCCCTTGCTGGTTTGAAGGCAAACAACTTGTCCACTGGAGAGAGGTTTAAGTGGTTTGCTGGACATCGAAAAATCACTTCTGGGCATCGCGTTTCAGCTGGAGTTGTTTCTGTACAGCAGGTGGTGAACGGACCTGTGGCTGCAGCAGCTACTGGGGCAAATGCAGGGCAGCACGGGTCTGTCGAGACATCAGGCATTGGGCAGGAGACACCAATATTGGGTCACGGGCGATGTTCCTTAAGTTGAGCAGGTCCAAGAACACATCGGATTTAGCAAGGTGTGTGGCGCTTGTTTGGCGCTCCGGACAGCCCGTTCTGCAAGTCCGTTTGACTCTGGAAATGCAGGACTGCTGGTGACATGACGAAAATCCCATCGTTGAGCAAAGTTTTTGAAGCACTGGCTGGTGAACTGACTGCCGTTATCTGACAGGAGGCATGCAGGGGTGCCGTGCACGGAGAAATGGCGCAACAGCTTTTGGTTGACTGCATTGGATGTGATGCTTTGGAGCAGGTCGATTTCGAAGTCAACGAGAACCACATAATGTTTGCCACGCCACTCGAATATGTCGGTAGCAACCGTGGACCAAGGCAGAGGTGGAACAGGGTGTAAGAGCATGCTGCTTCTGTTGGTGTGGCGTCAGGCTGTTGCAGACAGCGCAGGCTTGAACTTTTACGCACACATACTCGGTCATCCCAGGCCAGTAAAACATGCTCTTTGCTTGTAGTAAGGTTGCTTCCACGCCAGGGTGGCCCCTGTGAACTGCATCAAAGTATTTGTCCAATAGAACAGCAGGGATGACTGCTTTGTGACCCTTGATTATGCCACCATCCTGCAGTACCAGTTCGTCACGAACCAGGAAGTATGGGCGAAATGCAAGCGGGGCACAATGTTGTTCATCCGACCAGCCACGCCAGATGACTGAGGACAGTAGTTGAAGAGTTGTATATGCAGCCGTGTGCTCTGCCAGGTTGCTTAGGCATTCTGTAGGTACATACAACACCATCATTACTGTGAACTGGTCTTTCTCAGACGGCTGCTGTTCGCAGGTTGTTCGTGGGGCACGATGGGGTGTCAGGCAGATGCATGTCCTTGCCCCTTTTGTAGGCTGTGGTAAAATCAAAGCACTGTAGCTGCATGATCATCCGTTGCAGGCGAGCAGGAGCAGCATGAATGGTTTGTTCAGAATGGTGACCAACGGTTGGTGGTCTGTTTCAACAGTCACAGACTTGCCAAAAATAAAGTCCTTGAATTTGGTGCAGGCAAAAAACATGGCAAATAATTCGATCTGGGCGTAACGTTGTTCAGTCTCGGACAAGGTACGGGAGACGTAAGCAATAGGTCTGCAGTCTCCTTCGGCGGAAGTCTGCAGGCAAGCAGCTCCAAGTCCATATTGGCATGCATCACACGTGAGCATCACCGGTAGGTTTGAAGCAAAATAAGCTAGGGTTGGAGCACTGGACAATTGTAATTTGAGGATTTCAAAAGCTCTCTGGTGTTGTGGGTACCAAGACCAGGCTGTGTCTTTGTGAGTCAGTTGTCGTAGGGGAGCAGATATTTCGCTGAGGTTGGGAATTTCTGTAAACTCGTAACGTCAGTGGGAGCTGGCATCTCGTTGATGGCAGTGGTCTTGGAGGGGTCCGGTCTGAGGCCATCAGTGGTGAATACCTGTCCGACATAATGGACCTCTTTGACACAAAATCTGCATTTTAGAGGGTTGAGCTTAAGATGGATGTCTTTGGTACAGTCTAGAAGTTTTTTTAAGTTGGCATCATGTTCAGCCATGTTGCGTCCAGCAACGAGAATATCGTCGACAATGATGGCGCATGGATACCCCGCAAATAATTGTTACATTGTGCATTGGAATACCTCACTGGCAGAGTTGATGCCAAAGGGCATCTGCAGAAATTTGTAGCGGCCAAAGGGGGTGCCAAACGTGGTGAGATTGGACGAGTCAGGGTCCAGCGGGATCTGCCAGAATTGACTTTTAGCATCCAGAACAGAAAACACGGAGACACTGCCCAGCTGAGCAGCAACTTTCTATATTGTGCGCATCGGGTAGAGCGGCCTGTGTTCAGGTCTCCGGGATTGACGCAGATTCAGATTTCTTCCTTGTTTTTCATTGTTACAACCACCATGGTGGAAACCCAGTCAGAAGGGTCCGTGACCGTGGCAATGACATCCAGGGACACCATCCGCTGGAGGTCATTTTGTACTCTGTCGCGCATAGCATGTGGAATGTGGTGTGGTGCTTGAACCACAGGTAAGACATTTGTATGAGTGGCGATGTTGTATTTGATGGGTAGCTTCCCAAGCTTGTTGTCAAATAATTCCTTGTATTGGGAAAGTATCTGCTGGGTGGAGCCCTCGGCAGGAGATATTTGATGGCAGCAGGCCCAAAAGTTACCAGTCCTAGATCCTGGCAAGCGTTAATGTCAAGCAGAGTTGCAACTTTCCCACGGACAATGAAAAAGTTCAGCTTGTGAGCTTGTGACTCCAGAAGGCAGTTCAGCCCAGCTTCTCCAAGTGGGAGCACCTCCCCTCCTCCGTAGGCTAACAAAGTGGCTGAAGTGTTTACAATACATTCGGCATTTCTGATCTGTTTAAATTTGGATAATGACATGACATTGCATTTGGCACCAGTGTCGATCTTTTCAACAGTAATGGTTTTGTTGACGTGTAGTGAAACTTCAGGGTCAAGTTACTTGTTAGCGGAAGCAACCAGGGAGTTTATGTTATGACTGTTATCTTCACGTTCTGGGAGCAGAAGTGGAGGAGACGCTGCCAGCTCTTGGTACTCGCTATCAGCAACTTCATGTTTTAACAGGTGTACAGGCTGCTTTGGGAGTGAATGAGTCACACGTGAACGGCAGCATTTCATGAAATTATTCATTTTTTAACAAAAATGGCATATTTTTCCCGAAAGCAAAGCATAGTTCGCGATTTGGAGGGTGGGAGCAGCCACAGTTAGAACACTGTTCAATAAATCTTTGAGGTTGTCGAGATGGTGTGTCGGGCTGTGAATGCTGGTTACGGTAGGAAGTGTTAGTTCCATCGACACGGTACTAGGAATGCGGTCTGGGGCCCAATGACTTGTGTGAAAAGCTGTGATTTCGGCAATTCGACGAGCATGTTCAGCTCGGGCCAGGGTCAGTTCAGTATCGAGGAGCAATTCATCGTGTACTTTATCACTGAGTAGTCCACCCACCAGTGTATCACGGATGTGTTAATCACACAGATTAGCAAAACAGCAGCTTGCAGCAATATGTTTCAGGTCGCTAATGTCATTTTCCACAGGCTCACCTTGTTGGTTTCGAGCAAAAAACTTAGTACGTTCAAGTATGGAGTTGGCACGAAGGTCACACAGCTCTGACTTTAGTGAGCAAGACCTCAGGATCATCAATAGTGTCAGCAGGTACCACAAATTGGTTGTTGTGATCCAGAACCACAGGTGCATAGTCAAAACGCTCTGCACGTTTGATAGCTTCAGGGACAGCGATGTTGAGAAGTATAGAGGCACGGTGTTCTGGTGGAACGTTGTGATGAGCAGCACGGATGTAATGGTTCAAATCTCGCTCGAAAATCCGCCAACGTTCAGCGATGTCTCAGTCAAATATCAGAGGGTCTGGCTTGCGAAGTGAGCTGACCATGGCAACACGAGTGGGTGGGTAAAACGGGTGAAAACAAAATACAGAGAATAAAATAAAAACCGATATACTTAAACATGGAGTGGGTCAACAACCACATCTGACATAATGTCGTGTAACTCACACATACTCACAAACATGGTACAAAAGTATTTATTGGAAAGCACATATAACTCACTATAGCATGTTGCTTCTACTGTACAGCAGCATGGACTGACTGCACATCTTGGCTGGCGATAATATGAACAGTGTGGTAGTAGGTGGAGCTTCTGATAATAAAGCACTACATTGGTTAGTAAGTAAAGTGACCAATCTACAGTATTCTTGGGTTGGTCCTCTTTAAGTAATAGACAATAGACAATAGACAATAGGTGGGGGAGTAGGCCATTCATCCCTTCGATCCAGCACCGCCATTCAATGTGATCATGGATGATCATCCACAATCAGTACCCTGTTCCTGCCTTCTCCCCATATCCCTTTAAGAGCTCTATCTAACTCTCTCTTGAAAACATCCAGAGAACCAGCCTCCACCAGCCTCTGAGGCAGAGAATTTCACAGACTCACAACTCTGTGTGAAAAAGTATTTTCTCATCTCTGTACTAAATGGCTTACTCCTTATTCTTAAACTGTGGCCCCTGGTTCTGGACTCCGCCAACATCGGGAGCATGTTTCCTGCCTCTAGCATGTCCAAACCCTTAATAATCTTGCTCCATTCTATCAACATATGATAGCCCCGCCATCCCGGGAATTAACCTTGTGAACCTACGCTGCACTCAAGTCAAGTCAAGTTTATTTGTCACATACACATACAAGACGTGCAGTGAAATGAAAGTGGCAATGCCTGCTGATAGTGCAAAAAACTACAGAACAGAATAGAACAGAATCAGTATTTACATATTGGAACACCCCCTATTAATTTTAAAAAGACACAACAGAACAGTAAATTAGTACAGTAAATGGTGAGATAAGGGTTTACAGTCCTAATGGCCTGTGGGAAGAAACTCCGTCTCATCCTCTCTTTTTTCACAGCATGACAGCGGAGGCGTTTGCAGCTGGAGCAGTCTGTTGCTGGGGTGGTAGGTGTCCCCCATAATGTTGCTGGCTCTGGATCTGCACCTTCTGATGTATAGTTCATGCAGGGGGGCAAGTGTAGTTCCCATAGTGCATTCGGCTGAATGCACTACTCTCTGCAGAGCCTTCTTGTCCTGGGCAGAGCAGTTCCCAAACCAGATTGTGATGTTGCTGGACAAGATGCTTTCTACAGCCTCTGAGTAGAAGCACTGAAGGATCCTCAGAGATACTCTGAATTTCCCCAGCTGCCTGAGGTGGTAAAGGCGCTGCCTTGCCTTACTCACCAGTGCGGCAGCGTGTGATGTCCATGTCAGATCCTCTGTGATGTGGACTCCCAGGTATTTGAAGCAGCTCACCCTGTCCACAGTAGATCCATTTATCTCCAGTGGCATATACATCCTCGGATGTTGTGCCCTTGTAAAGTCCACAATCAGCTCCTTAGTTTTTATGACATTCAAGTCGAGGCTGTTGTCCTGACACCAGAGTGCCAGATCAGCCACCTCCTCCCGGTAGGCCTTCTGATTGTTATCGGAGATCAGGACCACCACCACAGTGTCATCAGCAAACTTGATTATAGAGTTGGAGCTGAACCTGGCCACAGTCAAGTGTGTACGGGGAGTACAGTAAGGGGCTGAGGACGCAACCCTGGGGGGATCCTGTGTTCAGGGTGAGGGTGTTCGATGTATTTCCTCCCATCTTGACTACCTGGGGCCTGGCAGTGAGAAAGTCCAGGACCCAGGCACACAGGGGAGTGTTAAGCCCCAGTTCCAGCAGCTTCTCAGCAAGTCTGGTGGGGACGATCGTATTGAAGGCTGAACTGAAGTCAATGAACAGCATCCTCACATAGCCCCCCTTCTGGCTGTCAAGGTGAGAGAGAGCGGTGTGCAGAAGCCTGGGAGACCGCATCGTCCGTGGATCTGTTCGGACGGTATGCAAACTGCGGGTCCATGTTGCGAGGGAGGAAGGCGCAGATGAGGTTCTTGACCAGCCTCTCGAAGCATTTCATGACTACCGAGGTGAGGGTCACCGGTCGGTAGTCTTTCAAACAAGCTGGAGAGGCATTCTTTGGTACAAGTACAATGATGGATCTTTTGAAGCAGGCAGGGACCACGGACTTGGCCAGGGAGAGGTTGAATATTGTGGTGAGCACTGGAGCTAGCTGAGTAGCACAAGACTTAAGTAGTCTCCCAGATATACCATCTGGGCCTACAGCTTTCTTCGTGTTCACACGTGTCAGAGCCCTCCTCACGTCGTGCTCGGACGAGAATGTGTGCACATCCCCAGCGGAGGACCTCCCTCCAGCCTCGCTAGTCAGCACGCTGGTGGTGTTGTCGTTAACCGGCGAGCTAGGGGTGATACTGCCCGTCTTGAATCATGCGTAGTTCAGGTCATCAGCTAGGGAGGTGCCAGCACTTCCGGTTGAGCGGGAGGCTGCTCCGGTAGTTAGTGATAGTCCGTAGCCCCTGCCAAAGGCGTCTAGTGTTATAGCAAGAATGTCCTTCCTCAAATTTGGAGACGAAAACTGCACACAATACTCCAGGTGTGGTCTCATTAGGGCCCTGTACAACTGCAAAAGGACTTCTTTGCTCCTATACTCAACTCCTTTTGTTATGAAGGCCAACATGCCATTCTCTTTCTTCACTGCCTGCTGTACTTGCATGCTTACTTTCAGTGACTGATGAACAAGGACTCCCCAGATCCCGTTGTACTTCCCCTTTTCCCAACATGACACCATTGAGATAATAATCTGCCTTCCTGTTTTTGCCACCAAAGTGGATAACCTCACATTGATCCACATTAAACAGCATCTGCCATGCATCTGCCACTCACCCAACCTGTCCAAGTCACCCAGCATCCTCATTGATAAGAGAATTCGAGGTAAAGGAACTGCTTGGAGGTAGTGATCATAATATGATTAGTTTTAATCTGCAATTTGAGAAGGAGAAGGTTAAATCGGAAGTGGCAGTAATGCAGTTGAACAAAGTGGATTATGAAGGCATGAGAGAGGAGCTGGCCAAGGTAGACTGGAAAGTGATACTAGCAGGAATGACGGTGGAACAGCAATGGCAGGAATTTCTGGGCTTAATCCGGAAGACGCAGGATTATTTCATTCCAAAAAGGAAGAAAGATTCTAAGGGGAGTAAGAGGCAACCGTGGCTAACAAGAAAAGTTAGGGATAGAATATAACTAAAAGAAAAGATGTATAACACAGCAAAGAGTAGCCGGAAGCCAGAGAATTGGGAAACTTTCATAGGACAACTGAATGAAACAAAACAAGCAATACGGGCTGAAAAGATGAAGTACGAGGGGAAGCTGGCCAGGAATGTAAAGAAGGACAGTAAAAGCTTTTTTAGATATGTTAAGGGAAAAAGAATAGCAAAGTCAAATGTGGGTCACTTGAAGGCAGACACGGGTGAAATTATTATGGGGAACTAGGAAATGGCAGAAGAGTTGAACAGGTACTTCGGATCTGTCTTCACTAAGGAAGACACAAACAATCTCCCAGAAGTACTGGAAGCTAGAGAATCTAAGGGGGTCGAGGAAATGAAAGAAATTTTCATTAGGCGAGAAATAGTATTGGGTAGGCTAAAGGGACTGAAGAATGATAAATCCCCTGGGCTTGATGGACTGCATCCCAGGGTCCTCAGGGAGGTGGCTTTAGAAATAGTGGACGCATTGGTGAACATTTTCCAATGTTCAATAGATTCAGGAACAGTTTCTGTGGATTGGAGGATAGCTAATGTTATCCCACTTTTCAAGAAAGGAGCGAGCCAGAAAACGGGGAATTACAGACCAGTTAGCCTGACTTCGGTGGTGGAAAAGATGCTGGAGTCAATTATTAAAGAGGTAATAATGGGGCATTTGGATAGCAGTAAAAGGATTAGTCCGTCAGCATGGATTTATGAAAAGAAAATCATGCTTGACTAATCTTCTGGAATTTTTTGAGGATGTGACAAGTAAAATGGATGAAGGTGAGCCAGTGGATGTAGTGTATCTAGACTTTCAGAAAGCCTTTGATAAGGTCCCACATGGGAGACTGGTGACTAAAATTAGAGCGGATGGTATTGGGGGTAGGGTGTTGACGTGGATAGAAAATTGGTTGGCAGATAGGAAGCAAAGAGTAGGAGTGAACGGGTCCTTTTCAGAATGGCAGGCAGTGGCGAGTGGAGTGCCGCAAGGCTCAGTGTTGGGGCCGCAACTGTTTACCATATATATTAATGATTTGGAAGAGGGAATTAGGAACAACACTAGCAAGTTTGCGGATGACACAAAGCTGGGTGGCAGTGTGAACTGTGAAGAGGATGTTAGGAGGTTGCAGGGTGACCTGGACAAGTTGAGTGAGTGGGCAGATGCGCGGCAGATGCAATATAATATAGATAAATGTGAGGTTATCGACTTTGGTGGCAAAAACAAGTGGGCACATTATTATTTCAATGGGGTTAGGTTAGGTAAGGAGGAGGTACAGCGAAACCTGGGTGTCCTTGTACACCGGTCACTGAAAGTTGGCGTGCAGGTACAGCAAGCAGTGAAGAAAGCTAATGGAATGTTGGCGTTCACAACAAGAGGATTTCAGTATAGGAGTAGAGAGGTTCTTCTGCAGTTGTATAGAGCTCTGGTAAGACCACATCTGGAGTATTGCGTACAGTTTTGGTCTCCTAATTTGAGGAAGGACATCCTTGTGATTGAGGCAGTGCAGCGTAGGTTCACAAGATTGATCCCTGGGATGGCGGGACTGTCATATGAGGAAAGATTGAAAAGACTTGGCTTGTATTCACTGGAGTTTAGAAGGATGAGGGGGTATCTTATAGAAACATATAAAACTAGACTTAGTGGGACCCGTTGGGTCCCAGCATCACACGGGAGGGCTGGTTCCCCAACGCAATATTCCACCTCTCCACCAATTCCAATATTGGTGGCTAGTGGGGGGGGGGGGCTTTCTGGAGCGCTAGTATGGGTGTTGTGGGCTGAAGGGACTGGTTTGCAGAGGGCTAGTATGGACATTGTGGACCGAATGGATTCTTGGGCTGGCGGCTCAGTCACTCAAGCCTGTTGTGCTGGCAGCTCACTCACTCACGGCTGGTGGGCTGGCAGTTGACTCACGGCACTTGAAATTCCATTTCAGGCAGGGTGCAAGGCCACCAAATGCAAGTGCAGTTTCTCACCACTTCAAGCAGGGTGCAAGGCAACCAAATTCAAGTGCAGCTTCATACCACTTCAAGCAGGATGCAAGGCCACTAAAGACAGCGAGTCCTGAGCTCTCCATCCTCCATCTTGCAGAGACTGAGCCACGCCCACACTTCTGGGTTTATAGTCCCTCCCCCCCTCCCACCAGAAGGGGCGTGGCCTTCATGGCGTGATTGACAGGAGAGAGAATCTCAACATTTTTAAAACACTAATAACTTTTATTTTTCGATGGGAAAAATCCTCGGCACCTGATGAGCAGATGGCCAAAAATCACAGCCTTACATGATAGCGTTTTTTTCTAAAATCAATATAAAGTGCAAACAGGAAGTCAAGGCAAGGCAACTTTATGGAAGGCAAGGCAACTTTAATTAGGCAAGGCAACTTTAATTAGGCAAGGCAACTTTAATTAGGCAACACAGCTTTAGCATTTCCAAATCAAAGGCAACACAGCTTTAGCATTTTCAAACAAAAGGCAACACAGCTTTAGCCTTTCCAAACCAAAGGCAACACAGCTTTAGCATTTTCAAACCAAAGGCAACACAGCTTTAGCATTTCCAAACCAAAGGCAACACAGCTTTACCATTTCCAAACCAAAGGCAACACAGCTTTAGCATTTCCAAACCAAAGGCAACACAGCTTTAGCATTTCCGAACCAAAGGCAACACAGCTTTAGCATTTCCAAACCAAAGGAAACAGCTTTAGCATTTCCAAACTATATTTTCAAACCACATTAAGGGCATAGACAGGTCAGTAAAACCACTCACAGTTTAGTACACATGTGTTCAGTGTTATTCACAGCTCAGACTGCGAGACATGACCCTCTCGCTCCCCCATCTTGCAGACACTGACTGAGGCACTCAACACTTCCGGGTTTTATAGTCCCTCCAGAAGGGGCGTGGCCTTCAGGAGAGTGAATCTCAACATTTTTTAAACACTAATAACTCTTTTATTTTTCATCAATGGGAAACATCCTCTTGTCCTGCGCAGCGGAGGGGGACTCTGAGTAAGATGGCCAAAAATCACAGCCGTAAATGGTAGCGTTTTTTCTAAAATCAATATACAGAACAACAGGAAGTGGTCAAGATCAGACTTTTAGTAATATTGATTATAAAAGGACTGGACAAGCTAGATGCAGGAAAAATGTTCCCAATGTTGGGCGAGTCCAGAACCAGGGGCCACAATCTTAGAATAAAGGGGAGGCCATTTAAGACTGAGGTGAGAAAAAAACGTTTTCACCCATAGAGTTGTGAATTTGTGGAATCCCTGCCACAGAGGGCAGTGACGGCCAAATCACTGGATGGATTTAAGAGAGAGTTAGATAGAGCTCTAGGGGCTAGTGGAATCAAGGGATATGGGGAGAAGGCAGGCACGGGTTATTGATTGGGGACGATCAGCCATGATCACAATGAATGGCGGTGCTGGCTCGAAGGGCCAAATGGCCTCCTCCTGCACCTATTTTTTATGTTTCTATCCTCATGGCATCCTCCTCACAGTTCACACTGCCACCCAGCTTTGTGTCATCTGCAAATTTGCTAATGTCACTTTTAATCCCTTCATCTACAAGGGTCGGTAACATAGGGGCCAGGACGCATGTCTGTGAGCGGATGGCGGGCCACATCTATCATGTGCACACATGGATCCCGCGCACATCCCACCCCAGATGGCAGGCAACAAATCTCGTGTCACATAGATTCCGCCCCTTCAAGGACGCCACCGGCCAGAGATCGTACAGTGGAGCAAGAAACTACACTATGCTTTATATGCACTATGCAAACAATGCCAACCATTTGCACGGGTTTGTAACTGAAGGTGCTGGGTACAAAGGCAAGGAGGTTGAACATTGTTAAAACATTGGTTTCATTAAGGCTGGGATATTGGGCACTGCACAATACAGCATGAAAGCACGGAAGAGAGCACAGTCAAGATTTACTAGAATGTAGGAAGGAACTGCAGATGCTGGTTTACATCAAAGATAGAAGCAAATTGCTGGAGTAACTCAGCGCGACAGACAGCATCTCTGGAGAGAAGGAATGGGTGACGTTTTGGATCGAGCCCCTTCTTCGGCGCCACGGCCTTGGGCCCGGGAGGTACCGGTGATGCCGGAAGTCTGCGGGCCGGATAATTACAGGGAAAAAAATATGCCTGCGGGCCGGATGATTTCGGGTTACGGGCCGCATTCAGCCCGGGGGCCGTAGTTTGCCGACACCTGATGTAAATCATTGATATATATTGTAAATAGCAGCGGTCCCAGTACTGAGCCTTGCGGCGCCCCACTAGTCACTGCCTGCCATTAGGAAAGGGACCCGTTAATCCCTACTCTTTGTTTCCTGTCTGCCAACCAATTTTCTATCCATGTCAGCACTCTACCCCCAATACCATGTGCTCTAATTTTGCCCACTAATCTCCTATGTGGGACCTTATCAAATGCTTTCTGAAAGTCCAGGTACACTACATCCACTGGCTCTCCCTTGTCCATTTCCCTAGTCACATCCTCAAAAAATTCCAGAACATTAATCAAGCATGATTTCCCCTTCGTAAATCCATACTGACTCGGACCAATCCTGCTACTGCTATCCAAATGCGCCGGTATTTCATCTTTTATAATTGATTCCAGCATCTTCCCCACCACCGATGTCAGGCTATCTGGTCTATAATTCCCTGTTTTCTCTCTCCCGCCTTTCTTAAAAAGTGGGATAACATTAGCTACCCTCCAATCCACAGGAACTGATCCTGAATCTATAGAACATTGGAAAATGATCACCAATGCGTCCATGATTTCAAGAGCCATTTCCTTAAGTACGCTGGGATGCAGACCACCAGGCCCTGGGGATTTATCAGCCTTCAGTCCCATCAGTCTACCCAACACCATTTCCTGCCTAATGTGAATTTCCTTCAGTTTCACCGTCACCCTAGATCTTCTGGCCACTAGTACATCAAGGTGATTGTTTGTGTCCTCCTTAGTGGAGACTGTTCAACTCATCTGCCATTTCCTTGTTCCCCATAATAAATTTGCCCTTTTCAGTCTTCAAGGGTCCAATTTTGGTCTTAACTAATTTTTTCCTCTTCACATACATAAAGAAGCTTTTATTATCCTCCTTTATATTCTTGGCTAGTTTACCTTCGTACCTCATCTTTTCTCCCCGTATTGACTTTTTAGTTATCTTCTGTTGCTCTTTAAAAGTTACCCAATCCTTTGGCTTCCTGCTCATCTTTGCTATGTTATACTTGTTCTCTTTTATTTTTATACTGTCCCTGACTTCCCTTGTCAGCCATGGTCGCCCCTTACTCCCCTTGGAATCTTTCTTCCTCTTTGGAATGAACTGATCCTGCACCTTCTGTATTATTCCCAGAAGTACCTGCCATTGTTGTTCCACTGTCATCCCTGCTAGGGTATCTTTCCAGTCAACTTTGGCCAGCTCCTCCCTCATGGCTCCATAGTCCCCTTTATTCAACTGTAATACTGACATCTCCGATTTACTCTTCTCCCTCTCAAATTGTGGATTGAAACTTATCATATTATGGTCACTACCTCCTCATGGCTCCTTTACCTCGTCTTTCCTTCTCAAATCCGGTTTATTACACAACACTAAATCCAAAATTGCATTCTCCCTGGTAGGCTCCAGTACAAGCTGCTCTAAGAATCCATCACAGAGGCAGTCCACAAACACCCTTTCTTGGGGTCCAGCACCAACCTCATTTTCCCAGTCCCCAGCATGTTGAAATCTTCCATAACAACCATAGCATTACCTTTACGACATGCCAATTTTAACTCTTGATTCAACTTGCATCCAATATCCAGGCTGCTGTTTGGGGGCCTGTAGATAACTCCCATTAGTGTATTTTTACCCTTACAATTTCTTAGTTCTATGCATACTGACTCTACATCTCCTGATTCTATGCCACTCCTTGCAAGGGACTAAATTTCATTCCTCACGCAACCCTACCCCCTCTGCCCACCTGTCTGTTTTTTTTGATTGGACGTATTTCCTTGAATATTCAGTTCCAGTCCTGGTCCTCTTGCAGCCATGTCTCTGGAATTCCCACAACATCATACTTGCCAATTTCTAACTGAGCCTCAAGCTCATCCACTTAGACTTCGGTATTCACCTCCCCTCTCACTCTCAGAGGCCCAGGTCACTTTTGGCCCTGACCTTACTCTCTTATGCCTTCTCGAACTTTCCTTGCCATTAATTCGGTAGTCTTTTGAAATTGAAATTGCCTTTATTTGTTGTTGTAAGCACTGCATACAACAAAATTATCATTGCCACTCCATTGGTGCATAATATACAAACATAAAAACACAGGACACAATTTAAAAACAACGTTATAAAACTAGGTATCAAGATAAATAAATAATCAGTGTTGCACATGGTGATAGTAAAGTACGAGGTGGGTAGCAGCATGGAAGAGTGCAGCATGAATAATACTCAGGTTTTTTTCATATTGAGTGTGAAGATTGCTTTGGGGAAGAAACTGTCTCTGAGTCTGGAGGTGCGTGTTTTGGCTGACCTGTAACGCCTGCAAAAAGGTGGTGACCAGGGGTGTGGAGTCTTTGATGATGTTAGTGGCTCCGCTGAGGTATCGTGAGGTGGCAATGTCCTCCAGAGAGGGCAGTGGGCAGCCGGTGATTCTCTCTGCTGTTTTTACCACTCTCTGGAGCGCTTTCTTCAGAACCAGCCTACCTCCCTCCTTCGACCCACATCAGTTTCCCTACAGAGATAACAGATCCACTGAGGTCGCCATAGCAACTCACACCGCACTGACCCACTTGGAACACCAGGAAAGCTACGTGAGGATGCTATTCATTGATTATTGCTCAGCATTCAATACTATCAATCTGGACATTTTAATCAGCAAACTGCTTGACCTGGGCCTCTCCACCCCCATCTGCACATAGACTTTCTCACAAACCACCCACAGAGAGTTAAAAGCGGCCCCCACATCTCCTCCTCCAACACACTAAGCACTGGCACACCTCAAGGCTGTGTGCTGAGTCCACTTCTTTACTCCTTATACACCTATGACTGTACACCCGCCCACCCGTCCCACACCATTATTATATTTGCTGACGACACAACTGTCATCGGGCTCATCTCAGGGGGGGACGAGTTAGCATACAGGGACGAGATACAGTGACTGTCAGAGTGGTGTTCAGTAAATAACCTGACACTGAACACCACAAAGACAAAGAAGCTAATATTGGACTTCAGGAGGAAACGGGACGCAGACCCGGAGGCCCCCCTAGATCTCGAGGCCCTAAGTTTAAGCTTGTGAAGCTTATACGTAAATCCGGCCCTGTCCGGCCACGCTCTGCATAAATGGGGCATGTGTGCAAAGGGTGCTGTAGATTGGTTATTGCATGTTAGCCAATCAGAATGCTTAGTAGTTATAACTCCGCCTAAATGCATGTTTTATAGTGTAAGAACTCGCCTACTGTCTTCAGTAGCTGCAGTAGACTGAACATGTGATGTACTGCTTATAGGATGATGAACTAGACAATAAAGATATTCATGCTTTAACCTATGTGAGATTAAGGTATTTACATGATGTCAGAAAACTGGGTCCAACCCTCGTCTGTTAACTGCGATTTATTTTGTTTATCAGTTTTTATTTGTGAATGATTTTGACGACATGGCTAACTCCTGTCGAAAGCCGAGTCCACTTGTGTTTGATTCCGACATAGCCGAGCGCTGGCGAATGTTTGAGCGAGACTATGCTCTTTATATCCGCATCGTTCACCGAAACGACCCCGACGATCTGAAGGCATCGCTACTGCTCAATCTAGCATGTCCGGAAGCAATGATCCGTGCGGACACCTTCGAATTCGCCCCAGCACACCTCGACGCGAATGGTCAGGTACTGGTGCCAGCTGAAACTATCGACAACCCAACAGTACTACGGAGAAAGTTTAGAGAACTGTGCGACCTGCCATCGAACCGTATACTCGAGAGAACACGATTATTTGCCCGACAGCAGCAGATTGATGAGCATGTCGAACGATTTATCAGTGATCTATGACACATGAGTACACTGTGCCGCATCGGTGAGTTGACTAACGAGCTTGTGTGTGATAAAATTGTGGGAGGAATGAGCGACCGCAAGCTAAGAGCTGAACTGCTTCGGAACGCTGAACTGACTTTAGATCAAGCCATTCATGCGTGTTGAATGGCAGAAACCATAGCCCCACTGGCTGATTTTGACCCCACCAATCCTCACCAGCAATATAATGTAAATATAACTAACTTCTCTCCGCAGAAATTTTTAAACGCGTCCCGCAAAGATCCAAATATGCCTGCCACGAGATGCCCCAACTGCAATTATTTCCACTCTAGGGGGCGCCAGTTCTGCGTTGCCCATGAGAAAGTTTGTCACAAATGCAAGAAACTTAACCATTTTGCCACATGTTGTCGATCGCGTGGGAACACTGCTTCAAGGACGAATCTGCACCTGATTCAACAAGAGACGTCTGATTCTGATTCCCAAGAACAAGACGATGCTTCCCATGGGAATGATTCCGATAACACAGACACCAATTCATCTGTGCTTTCCCTCAACCTATGCTCCCCAGGCAAGCTGCTGGATCCTGCTGTGACCATGATAATAAACAACAAGGCTTTGAATGACAAAAATGACACCGGTGCCAAAGTGAACGTAATGTCACTCAAAGAGTTCAACAAGATAAGAACCGCTGAACTCATGGAAAAAAGACTCCTCCACCCTACATGCTTACAGGGGGGGGGGGGGGGGGAGTTCTTCACCCGTTGGGAAAAGCTGATTTAAAATGCACTGTCTTGGCATCAATGCATGCCATGACCTGGGGCTGGTTTATTTCGGGCGTGCTGTCCACAAACTCTGTTTGACAGCGGAACCAACACAATAGATGCTATCCAATTACAAAGACTTGTTCAATGACAAACTTGGCAAGATCACTGTGGATCATGCAGTCACACCTATAGTTCACACACCTCACCGCGTCCCCCATGGCATGCGGGAGAGAATACACGCCAAACTTAAACGCATGATCTCCACCGGAGTCATTGCTGCGGTCAGCGAACCCTCCGACTGAGTCTCCACCATGGTCGTAACCGCCAAGAAAGACAAGAAAGAGTTAAGGATCTGCATCAACCCTAAAGATTTCAATACAGCAATTAAACACCAACACTATCCGATGAGAACCACTGAGGACGTAGTGGCACAGATCAGTAATGCAACGGTTTTCTCAGTCCTCGACGCCAAAAGCTCTTTCTGGCAAATACCACTGGACCGAGCATCGTCTGCCCTAACGATATCTTAGTATACAGCCATGACGTGGCCGAGCATGATGCCAACTTGAAGAAGATACTAAACCATGCCAGAGACATCAATCTCAAACTCAACCCTTTGAAATGCAAGTTCCGAGTTCCCGAGGTTACTTATGTCAGTCACGTATTTACCAGCAACAGATTAAAACCTGATCCGTTAAAGACTGCAGCCATCAACGAACTGCTGGTCCCAACCGACGTCACTGTTCCTCGGCATGGTCAACTACCTAGGTAAATTAATTCCCAGCCTCAATGAACTCTCTGCCGCTCTACGACAACTGACCCACAAGGACAATGCATGGTCTTGGTACCCGCAGCACCAAAGAGCCTTCGAGACATTAAAGCTCCAGCTAGCCAGCGCACCTACACTAGCATACTTCAATCTCAACCTGCCAGTCACCATCACCTGCGATGCATCCCAGTATGGAATGGGCACAGCCTGCCTACAAACAGCCATGAACGGCGACGTGATGCCTATCTCTGACGCATCACGCACCTTGACAGAAACTGAACAACGCAATGCCCAGATCGAGAAGGAACTACTCGCCGTTGTTTTTGCCTGTTCAAAATTTAAAGACTTTATTTTCGGCAAAACCTTCACGGTCGAAACCGACCACCAGCCACTGGTTACCATCCTGAACAACCCTATCCATGCCACCCCGGCTCGACTACAGCGAATGATGATGCAGCTGCAGCGGTTTGATTTCCACATTGTCTACAAGAAAGGTAAAGACATGCACATCGCAGATACGCTCTCCAGAGCCCCGAGCACCACCAGCGAACGCCACCCCTTCGAACAGGACGAATTCTCAGTCCTGAAGGTCTCGTTCGTGCCCACCGATCGTCTACGCCGCCTTGCCGAACACACAGCTGCAGACAAAACCTCACAGCTGCTGACCTCCGTCATAAGAAACGGGTGGCCAAACAAACAGTTAAGCACCCCGCTTGAAATATGACCCTACTTGCTGGTTCGTGATGAGCTGGTGCTACAGGACGAAATAATCGTCAAAGGTCACAAGGTGGTCATCCCCCCTACTTTATGGAGCTAGTACTATGACGAAATCCACGGAGGCCACTCTAAAACGAGCCCAGAATATGATCTACTGGCCAGGGATGACTAAGTACATATGTGAAAAAACAGAATCATGCGCGATCTGCAACAGTCAGTCACCGCATCAGCAGAAGCAGCCCCTCCTGCCCCCAGCCAGCTTCCTCCCTACCATGGTCATCACTGGCAGCTGACATCTTTGAATGGCACGGGAAACACTACCTTGTTTTAGTGGACTCCTACTCCAACTGGTTCGAAATTGACTTCCTGCCAACGACCACTTCTGAAACAGCGATCCAAAAGCTGAAAATTCACCTTTCTGTGCATGAGGTACCCGTTCGTCTTCAGACTGACAATGGAACTCAATTCACCAGCCAAAAGTTTAAGGACTTTGCTACACTGTGGAACTTCCAACACGTCACCAGCAGTCCAGAATACCCACAGTCAAATGGACTTGCCGAACGTGCTGTTCGGAGCGCAAAACAACTCATGGAGCGCTCCTACCTAGCTAAATCTGACGTCTACCTGGACCTGCTAAACCTGCGAAACATTGCAAGGGACAGCGTTCTTAGCTCCCCAGCCCAGTGGCTAATGTCTCGCCAAACGCGTCCACCACTGCCCGTCTCCCAGCAACAGCCACATCCAAAAGTCCACTCCCCCGCCACGATACAAAAACGTGTGCAGTTTAAACGAGACACGCAGAAGCGTTTCTATGACAAGACCAGCAAGCCACTCAAACCACTTATACAAGGACAAGTGGTGCGCCTGCAAACAGATAAAGGACATACTAAACTGGGACACATTCACGGCCCCTCTAAGGAACCACGCTCCTACCTGGTCGGAATCGATGGTGTCCTCTACAGACGCAACCGTCAACATCTCCTTTTAACTCCAATTTACATCTACAATTGGAGAGGGAGAAGAGTAGATCGGAGGTGTCAGTGTTGCAGTTGAATAAAGGGGACTATGGGGCCATGAGGGAGGAGCTGGCCAAAGTTGACTGGAAAGATACAGTAGCAGGGATGACAGTGAAACAAAAATGGCAGGTGTTTCTAGGAATAATACAGAAGGTGCAGGATCAGTTCATTCCTGGGAGGAAGAAAGATTCCAAGGGGAGTAAGGGATGACCATGGCTGACAAGGGACGCCAGGGACAGTATACAAATTAAAGTGAAGAAGTACAACGTAGCAAAGATGAGCGGGAAGCAAGAGGATTGGGTAATGTTTAAAGAACAACAGAAGATAATCAAAAATACAATACGGGGAGAAAAGATGAGGTATGAAGGTAAGGTAGCCAAGAATATAAAGCAGGATAGTAAAAGCTTCTTTAGGTATTGTGAAGAGAAAAAAATTAGTTAAGACCAAAGTTGGACCCTTGAAGACTGAAAAAGGTGAATTTATTATGGGGATCAAGGAAATGGCAGATGAGTTGAACAGGTACTTTGGATCTGTCTTCACTAAGGAGGACACAAACAATCTTCCTGATATAGTAGTGGCCAGAGAATCTGGGGTGACAGAGGAACTGAAAGAAATCCATATTAGGCAGGAAATGGTGTTGGATAGACTGATGGGATTGGATTATTCAGCGTATGATCAACCTGTGTCAATAAATCCTGGACCATGGTAACATATATGCATACGTATAACATTGGGAATTAAAACACATTTAATTGCATTCCGTTATCAAACATAGTCAATGTTCGCTGTGAAGAAATTTCCAGCACAATAGGGTCAGGGAGGGGGGGTGTGTGTGAATCAGTGCGGGATGGATAGATGGCGGGGGTGGGGTGGGGGGGGGTTAGAAGGCAGTCGGTGCAGTATGGATGTATTGAGGAAGGTGAATTAGTACGTGTTGGTTGGAGTAGATAAAATTGTGAGGGGAGAGCACGGGGGATGTCAGTGGTGTTGAATGGGGGGGGTTCAGTACGGGATGGATGGGGGTAGACAAAAGTGCTGGAGAAACTCAGCGGGTGAGGCAGCATTTATGGAGCGAAGGAAATAGGCAACGTTTCGGGTCGAGACCCTTCTTCAGACTGTTCCCCCCATTCTTCTTGAATGGGAGGATCAGTACAGGATGGATGGGGGGAGACATGCGCAGGATGATTGGGGGGGGGGTCAGTACAGTGTGGTTTGGAGGGTCTGTGCAGGATGAATGGGAGATCACTACGGGATGAATGAGGGGAAGGGGGGAAGGTGCAGGGTAAATGGAGGGTGGGTCAGTATGGGATGAATGCGTGGATTAGTACAGGATGGATGGGGGATCAGTACAGGATGGATGGAGGAGACGTGCAGGATGGATGGCAAAGGGGTAAGTACAGGGTGAATTGGGGAACCAGTGTAGAATGGATGGGTGGCAGGAGAATCAATGCAAGGTGGATAGGGTGATCAGCGCAGGATGAATAGATGGGGGAGGGTAGATGGGGAGGGGAGCACTGGGGATATCAGTGAGGACTGAATAGATGCGGGAATGGGGATCAGTGCAGGATGGAGTGGAGGGGTCCCAGGATGAGGGGGGGGGGCATACAAGAGAGAGAGAGGGGGGAGGCCGAGGTGGGGAGGAAGGAAGGTCAGCACTCCACGGACATCGCCCCGCTGCCTTGCCATTGGGTACTCCTCGCCACCGCCTCCCTCCTCCGCCAGCCAACAGCAAGGTGCGGGGCCGAACAGTGCAGCTCAGAGATCCTATAGCTATAAGATCTTTGGTGCAGCTGCTTCAGAAGGGTCGGAGCGAATGATGGGCTTCGCACAGCGGCAGCAGCAGCCGCAACAGCGGCTCCATCTCCATCTCCTCCCGCCCGCCCTGATAAGGGCCTCTGCTTGCAAACCCGCTAACGGCGATAACCGCTTTCGAAACAAACCCTCCCTCTCGCACGCCGAGGCCTCCCCCTCCCTCCTCCCGGCCTCGGCGTGCGGGATTGTTTCAAAAGCGGTTATCGCCGTTAGAGGGTTTGCAAGCAGAGGCCCTTATCAGTGCGGGCGGGGGGCGGGAGGAGATGGAGCCGCTATCGCGGCCGCTACTGCTGCTGATCGGGGCCCGTCATTCGCTCCGACCCTTCCTCACCCCGCACCTAGTATCTTTGCCCCACACAGCCGTCACCGCCGACACAAAATGTCACGTTCCTTTTCTCCAGAGATGCTGCCTGACCCGCGGAGTTACTCCAGTTTTTTGTGTCTATCTTCGGTACAAACCAGTATCTGGTTGCCAAGCCGGGCAAAATGACTCGGTGTTTAGGTTCCCCGGCGGCGCTTTGAGTGGTCAATGGCACCCGGGCAACCGCTAATTTCGAGCCTTGGTTTGTAAGTATCTAAAATATTGGTTACTTTCCAAATTATATTTAAGCTGTAAATCTTGGAATGATAAAAGTTTCACCACTTCATACAAATCTTCCCAAGTCTTAATTCCTAATCGTTCCCAGAGAGTAAATAGCCGATGGCTTAAATGCCGGGTTGTTAGCTATCGGTGAGAGAAGCGAAAGGTTTCTTAATTTAAGAGAGGATTTCATTTGTCTCCAAATTCTTATTGTGCTGTGAATCATCGGGTTTCTCTTATATATTGTGTTCTTCAGTTTTATTGGGGAGAAAAGGATCGCTCCTATATTAAAAGGAGTGCAATCCTCCTTCTCCATTATTGTCCATTCTACCTGTTGTGTTGCACTGTCCAACCAGTACAATATATTTTTAATGTTCACTGCCCAATGGTAGTACATAAAATTGGGAAGTGTGAGTCCACCGTATTCTTTAGGTTTACATAAATGTCTACTTTGAATTCTTTGGGATTTATAGTCCCATATGAAATTTGTAATGTATGAGTCAATTTTAAAAAAAAAGTTTTTAGGTATGTATGTAGGTATTGATTGGAATAAATACAGTATTTGTGGAAGAAAAATCATTTTAATAGCATTTATTCTGCCTATTAAGGACATCAGTAGTGTTTTCCAAAATTGGATCGACGTTTGTAATTTAGTAAGTAAGGGCAGGTAATTTGCGTAGAGTAGAGATTTATATTTTCTAGTAATTTGAATACCCAAATATTTAAATCTTTCTGTAGTAATTCTAAAAGTGTATTTTAAAAGATGTGTTGACTCTTGAGGTTTTATTGTCATTATTTTGCTTTTATTCCAATATATTCTATATCCTGAAAAGGAACCAAATTCTTCTATTAAATTTAATAAATTTGGTGTGCTAATTTGTGATTTTGTAATGTATAATAATACATCATCTGCATATAATGATATTTTATTATTAGAGATTTTAGTATTGTAACTGAATATTAGGGTGCATTCTTATATTTTCTGCTAAGGGCTCTATCACCAGAGCAAATAGAAGGGGTGATAAAGCACATCCCTGTCTATTGCCCGTGGATAGTTGAAATTTCGGGGATAGTATGTTATTAGTCAGTATTCTAGCCGTTGGCTTATCATATAGTAATTTTATCCATAGGATAGAGAATGGAGCAGCTGGGCTTGTACACTCTGGAGTTTAGAAGGATGAAAGGGGATCTCATTGAAACATATAAGATTGTCAAGGGCTTGGACACACTAGAGGCAGAAAACATGTTCCCGATGTTGGGGGAGTCCAGAACCAGGGGCCACAGTTTAAGAATAAGGAGTAAGCCATTTAGAACAGAGACGAGGAAATACTTTTTCTCACAGAGAGTGGTGAGTCTGTGGAATTTTACTTCGGAGTCACATGAGTGACTACGTGAAGACGCCTGCCAGCCCGCATGCGTGTCAATTACGTCTAATGCATTGCGCAACGACTGGCTGGCAGGCGCATCGCTCCTCCAGCGGTAAGTTTAAAAATCCTACAGGTAAGTGTTTAAAACTTATTCTGAGGTTGTTTCTTTTTGTTTGGTAATTCTTGATTGCAGAACTTCAAGTACGAACTGCTATGGAGAAAATGTCCAAGGTGAAGTCCAGACGGGCCGCGGGGAAAGCAGCTACGGAGGACTGCGGGAGTGCGGGTAGCGGGCGGCCGTCGATTTTGCCTTCCGAGTCGCTGGCGGTGCGGCCAGCGGCTTCAGACTTGGTGCCGGTCGAGAGCACCTTGGTAACCCCGCTAGGAGGGAAAGCCAAAAGAAAGTCTGTAAGGCCTGTTGACTCGGACGAGTCAGGCCAGGAGGGTTCCCTTCCTACAATGGATAGCGTCTTCGGATGTTTATCCCAGATGGAGCACCTGATCGAAAGGATGCTCCATCATGATATGCTACAACGAACGGAGTTATATCAGCGCGGGTCTCCTCGGGGGCCCGCAGCAGCGGCACCGACACCTGGTTCAGGGCTGCACAATGTCTCCCTCTCTGAGGAGGGGAGCGTTCGGGGTCAATTTTGGTGTGACTCGGAGTTCGGAGGTATAGCCGGGGAGCATACCACGAAGGGCGTGAAGTGCAACAGGATGCCCTGGCATTAATGTGCAACGCACATTTTGAAATCAACTGTTTACGCAAAAATGCCATCCGACCTACCCTGAACCCCAAATTTGCGGGACTGTGCAAGGCCAGCAACGTACAACCGCCAAATTTTTTGTTCGGAGAAGATCTGCCGAAGCAGGTCTGGGAGCTGGACGACGAAGCGAAAGCGGTCGTGCTAATGAAAGTCCCATCAACTAGCAAAGCTTCATTATTCTGGCGGCATATTCCCTACGCTCCCTTCAACAACAAACGGTTTGCTGAAACTGGTGGCAGCTCGAAGGCCAAACACTCTAGGCAGAGGTCTTTTTTAGGCCAAGGCCCAAGCCGGCCCTCGTCAAAGCTGCGCAGTTGGCGCACTCCATCAGTCCTACCCCCCAAACCTCGGGGGCGGAAATAAAAACCATTCATCCACCGGTAACCATGGAGGTAGGAGGGTCTGGTTCTTTCCGGAACATAGGGTGTATGGATCAGTTACAAGTTGGTGGGAGATTGCACTTGTTTTTGAATGAATGGCATTGGATAACATCAGATCCATTTATACTGCACAGTATACAAGGGTTCCAAATCGAATTCCTTCCCAATTCGTTTCCACCCACACAGCATACACCGAACCGGACATTTGTTCTTTCACAACAGGAATGTTTGGATGTACAAGCTGAATTTGAAGTATTATACAAAAAAGGGGTAATTGAGAAGTCGTGTCATGAACCTCACCTATTTGTGTCTAATATATTTACAAGGCAAAAGAAGGATGGCGGATGCCGTATCATCCTTGATTTGACTCGACTTATATATTTTGTGCAGTATAAACATTTCAAAATGGAAAACTTTGTTACTGCCAAACAACTGGTTTCCAAAGGATGTTATATGGCATGCATCGATCTCAAAGATGCATACTATTTGGTACACATTCACTGGGATCACTGGAGATATTTGAAGTTTAGCTGGATGGGGCAACTGTGGCAGTTTTAAGCATTGCCTAATGGGTTAACTTAAGCCCCCAGATTATTTACAAAATTATTGAAACCGGTGCTGGGGCTACTCCGGGCTCAAAATCATATTGTTTTTTTATTTTTATTTTTTATTTTATTTTTTTATTTTATTTGTTTTATTTTTTATTTATTAGAAGTACATTACATTACAACCAATTACATTAGTACTCATCACGTATATCTTATTACAATTAATGTACTCCGTCATTTTTTACACTGATAAAAAGGAAAGGTTGAGATTAAGAAAAAAGAGAAAGTGAAGGGAAATAGTGAAGGTGTAAAAACGTGACAAGAAAGAACAGAGACCCTGTAGAAAAGAAATTAAAAAGAAAGGATTAAGAGATAGACCCTAAAGAAGAAAAAAAAGAGAAAGAGGAAAAAAGAGAAAAACAAATACTTTGTTATAAGCATCACGCAAATGGGATATACCAACTCTCCAGCTTTCATCCCCCTCAAAATCATATTGTGATGGCATACTTGGATGATATCCTAATCATAGGGAAAACTGAAATTAGCTAAATTATCTGTTTCAGCTACTAAACTCATGTTTGAGAGATTGGGGTTTCTCATCCATCCAGTTAAATCCAAGTTGATACCATCTAGTTATTGATTATTTGGGATTTACCATTAACTCGATTCACATGTCTGTGACTCTGCCTTGGGGCAAGAGATTATAATTAATAGAAGCCTGTAACAATCTCATTGTTAAGGAGCAACCTTCTATTCGATATGTAGCTAGTATAATTGGCAAATTAGTGGCTGCTTTTCCAGCTGCACAGTTTGGGCCTTTGCATTATCAAAATTTACAACGTGCAAAGGAACAGGCACAAATTCCATGCAAGTCATTTCAGTAGACCCATGCGGTTGCCAGCTGAAGCCATTGCTGAGTTACAGTGGTGGATGACAAATATTCGGCATTGCTCCAGTAAAATTTTGGTCGATAAACCTTCAGTTATATTACAAACTGATGCTAGTGCTCTAGGATGGGGAGCTGCTAATACCATCTCTAGCTGCGGTGGCAGATGGAATGTGCATGAGTCATCAATTCTTCAGTCACATGGTATTAACTACTTAGAGTTGCTGGGAGCACTCTATGGGCTGAAGGCTTATTGTGGCAAGATGCATCATTTGCATGTTCAACTTCAGATTGACAACACTACAGCGGTGGCATACATTAATCACATGGGTGGAATCAAGTCAGTATCCTGTGATAAATTGGCTAACCTTATTTGGCACTGGTGTATTACAAGAAACATTTGGGTTTCAGCTATCTACTTACCAGGTAGATTCAACATGGTGGCGGACACCAGGTCACGGAACTTCAATGACAACACAGAATGGATGTTGAATCATGAAGTGTTTAACGACATTGTCGCTCGGTATGGTATACCGGATATCGAATTGTTTGCATCCAGACTCAATCACCAGTTACCAAAGTATGTTGCATGGGAACCAGACCCAGGGGCAGTGGCGGTGGATGCATTCTCGCTACACTGGGGTGGAATGTTTTTTTATGCGTTCCCCCCATTTTGCCTCATAAGATCCAGCAAGACTCCGCCTCAGGCATTTTGGTAGTGCCTGAACAGGCCTACACAGCCATGGTTCCCACTCGTTCTGGGAATGATAACACAGCCTTTTATGGCTGTCCCCAAACGCATAAATCTACTGGTTCACCCTGTGACTGGGGAGAACCATCCACTACATGACCGAATCAATTTGTTGGTTTGCAGATTCTGAGAAGACCGTTCCTGGGGCTCGGACTGTCAGATCGTACGGTTGACGTGATCACTGCAGCCTGGAATGATAGTACAAGAAACAGTACATCTCTCATATCAAGAAATGGGAGGTGTTCTGTTTACAGTCCAACATATCGTATGACACGGCACGCATAACGGATGTGTTGGAATTCCTCTCAACACCATATTTTGATGAGAGACTGAGTTATAGTACCATAAATAGTGCCAGAAGTGCCTTATCGTCATACTTATTGCTGGGATCGGGACACCACTCTGTCGGGTCTTACCCTTTGATATCCAGGTTCATGAAGGGTATTTTAAACTCAAATCCCCCCAGGCCCAGGTACTCGGAGATATGGGATGTGAGCGTGGTGCTGATGTTGCTTCGCCGGTGGGCTCCAGCTACATCCCTGTCCTTGCCCAAACTCACTTACAAAGTGGTCATGCTCATGGCGCTGGTTTTAGCGCAACGGGTCCAGTCGTTGCATAAGCTGCGACTGGACAGGATGGTTACATCTGCAAATAATATAACATTTTATGTTTATGATTTAATCAAGCAGAGCAGACCAGGGGTGTCAGGGCTCAAACTAGTTTTCATGGCATACCCCATGGACCTTCGGTTGTGTGTCATTACACATTTACAACAGTACATCAAGGTCATCAAGAGCCTCAGAGGCTCTGAATTAACTATGTTCGTTAGTTACAAAAAACCTCATAAGAAGGTATCAGTACAGACCATTTCCAGGTGATTAAAACGGGATCTGGCTTGTGCAGGAGTGGACACTGACGTTTTCAAATCTCACTCCACCAGGGCTGCAACAACGTCAGCAGCGAGGGTAATGGACGTTCCTCTGGACCACATCCTAGCGACTGCAGGATGGTCAAACGAACAAACTTTCCAAACGTTTTATAATAAACCCATTGCCAGACCGGGGGTATTTGCCAATTCCATTTTAAGTTCTGTTTTATAGTTTCCCCCTGGATGAGAGGGGTCACTATTATTTTCATTTGCTCATTAAAGCATCAGCATGTTTAAATCTATGTAATGTCTGAATGCATTATTTATTTTCACTCATCCTTGGTCAACTGATGCAGTGTGTGATGCATGGACTCGTGTCCATGGCATGAAATCACAGAGCTTTGAAATCTTCACGTAGTCACTCACGTGACTCTGAAGTAAAATAGTAAGATTAAACGAGAACTTACCAGTTTGAAGTTTGATCTTTATTTTATGAGGAGTTACGATGAGGGATTACGTGCCCTCCGCTCCCAACCATCTCATAAAGGTCAGCTGGTATTTCTAGTCTCGAATCTTACTATGTTCAGTTCAACACTGTTTGTCTGTGATTTCACCTGCTTTGAAGGTTGACGCGCATGCGGGCTGGCGGGCTTCTTCACGTAATCCTTCATCGTAACTCCTCATAAAATAAAGATCAAACTTCAAACTGGTAAGTTCTCGTTTAATCTTACTATTCTCTGCCTCAGAGGGCGGTGGAGGCAGGTTCTCTGGATGCTTTCAAGAGAGAGCTAGATAGGGCTCTTAAAAATAGTGGAGTCAGGGGATATGGGGAGAAGGCAGGAACGGGGTACTGATTGGGGATGATCAGCCATGATCACATTGAATGGCTCGAAGGGCCAAATGGCCTACTCCTGCACCTGTTGTCTATTGTCTACATGCATGTTTTATAGTGTAAGAACTCGCCTACTGTCTTCAGTAGCTGCAGTAGACTGAACGTGTGATGTACTGCTTATAGGATGATGAACTAGACAATAAATATGTTCATGCTTTAACCTGTGTGAGACTAAGATATTTACAGGTGCAGACATTCAAATTCCTTGGAGTCCTCATATCCGAGGACCTCTCCTGGTCGTCCAACACCACTGCAACCGTCAAGGGAGCACAACAGAGACTCCACTTCCTGAGAGTGCTCAGGAGGCACAACACCAAGAAGAAGCTGCTAGTGGCCTTCTACTGGGAGACCATTGAGAGTCGAGTGACATATTGCATGTCAGTGTGGTATGCAGGCTGCACTGCTGGATTTCCTGTACTCACTTCCCCTTTAACTCCATCTTTATACTCCCAATTTATCAATCCCTCGTCCCCACTATTTAGTTTAAACCCACACATGTAGCACTAGCAAACCTGCCTGCCAGAACGTTGGTCCCCCTCCAGTTAAGGTGCAACCCTTCCCTTTTGTACAGGTCACCCCTACCCCAGAAGAGATCCCAGTGGTCTATAAAGCTAAATCCTTGCTCCCTGCACCAGCCCCCCAGCCACAGATTCAGATTCCCTATCTTCCTGTTCCTGCCCTCATTAGCACGAGGTATTGGAAGCAATCCAGAGATAACCACCCTAGAAGTGCTGCTTTTCAGTCTTCTTCCTATCTCTCCAAACTCACGTGCCACAACCTCCATCCTCTTCTTCCCAACTTCGTTTGTGCCTACATGCACAACTACTGCCAGCTGTTCACCTTCCTTCTCGAGGATGTTCTGAATTTGGTGCGTGATATCTTGAACCCTGGCACCAGGGATGCAACGGACCATCCGCAAGTCTCGTCTGCCGCCACAGAATCTCCTGTCCGCACCTCGGACAATGGAGTCACCCACCACTATAGCTCTGCCCGACGTCGGTCTCGCCAGTCGAGTCTCATCGCTAGGATTGGAGCTACCGACCTGTCTGCCGCTCGGACTGGAAGCGTCGTCTGCCCCCACAGCTCCCAAAAGGATGTACCTGTTTCCATTTGGCGCAGTCACTCCACGGTTCCTCCCCTTTCACTCACCTTTGCTCTTCCTGTATCCTTGGCGTGACAACCTCACTGTAGGTCCTGTCCAGGAAACTCTTGTTTTCCCAGATGGCCCTGAGGTCATCCAGCTGCTTCTCCAGTTCCCTAACACGTTTGTTCAGGAGCTGCACCTGGACACAATTTCTGCAGGTGTAGTTTCCAGAAGCACCAGCAGTGTCCCTGTCTTCTCACATCCTGCAGCAAACACACTGCTCCAACATGCCTGCCATTTCTTCAGAAGACAAAAGTCACAATTTCAAAAAAGTGTAGCCTCCTTGCCTCAGCCTCCTCGCCAAAGACTCTTGACCCAAACACTCACACTTTTCCAAGACTCTTGAGCCAAAGACTCGCACGTTTCCAAGACTCTTGAGGATAAGAGTCGACAAGGCCGCTCCCCGAATGATAATGAAGTTTAGTTTAGTTTAGTTTAGAGATACAGCGTGTAAACAGTCCATTCAGCTTATCGAGTCCGCACCAACCAGCAATCACCCATACACTATTTCTATCCTGCACATTGGGGGCAATTTACAGAAGCCAATTAACCTACTAACCTGCACGTTTTTGGAATGTGGAAGGTGCCTGGAGAAAACCCTTGCAGTCACAGGGAGAATGTGCAAACTCCATACAGACAGCACCCGAGGCCAATTTCGAACCTGGGTCTCGGGCACTGTGAGGCAGCAACTCTACCACTGTGCCACTGTATCTCACTGGCACTGTGGTGTGCCTTTGCCTCAGGGTCCAGAAATGTCATAGACCAAAAAAACAGATAATGAAAATTTGTAAGTGACAGCTAGACAGCGGTTGGACATCACTGTGCATGCTCAGTTTTCTCCATGTAACAGTGTACAACATTAAAGACCCAGAACACCAATTATGGTCTTGCAATCCACATAAGAGGTCCCTTATTGTCAATTATGTTATATTTTTCATCAAAACTAAATTGTGCAATACACAAAAATGTGGAGCTATGAAATCCAATTTCTCTGCAATTTCCCTAACCTCAGCTGCAGGCTGATTTATGGTTTACATAACTTTTATTATATACTACTGTATACAATATATACTATTACATACTGTTATATACTACTCGCTAGTGTTACTTTGTAGACACAAGAGACTGCAGATGGCAGAATATTGAGCAAAAACAAAGTGCTGGAGGATTTGCTCAATGTCAGCAGCATCTGTGAAGAGAATGAACAAGATCTGAAGAAAGGTCCCCAAGCAAAACGTCGTCTGTCCGTTCCTTCCGCAGATGCTGTTTTCTTGCTGTGTTATTTTTGGTTCTGTTCATCCATTTACAATCTTCCAAAACATGCTTCTGCATTTTGTCTTGCACTTATCTTGAAGTTATTTGTTCATTTTATCTTTATACTTTATTTTCTTTTAATAATTGCTAAGGATGCATTTGTGCAATTTGAGGTTGTCAATATATAGGGTTATTACCATACCACCACTTTAAATTTTCAACAGGATACCACTGAAAAATTGTTGAAAAATCCCCTCAACTCAATTTTTTTTATCTGCTCCACATTTCTTAAAAGTTATCCTTTCAAAGTTAAATGCTGAGTCATTGGCATTGATTTTTCCAACTTCCAATTATGTTCATGCAGATAATTCAATCGTGACAGTATCAAAGTAAGTCAGCAAATTTCATGTACATATTCTGTGTCATGTCACTTCCAAGTTAATCAACCGAGCAACAATTTGTAAAATAATTACATTCCAAGTGTTTTCACCCACTATTAGACTCTTGAACAGACCTCTTATATGCTAAGGATGAATTCCTAATCTCCCACTCTACCATGTTATGGCCGTTGCACTTTTTATTTCATTTGCAATTTTTCTGTAGCTATAATACTATGTGTTGTATTTTGTTTATTTTTCTTGTTGTCACGACATTGATGTGTGTAGTGATTTGCCTGGATGGTATGCAAAACTGAGTTTTTCACTCTATCCTGGCACACAAGACAATAATAAATCAAAAAACAATCCCAAAAGTGCTGTTAAAACAAGGCTGGGGATGGCTTAAGGCGGGGGGGTGCGGGGACGGGGCCTGATGGGGGCCGGGGGGGAGCTCAGCGGCTCCCGGCCTCAGCTAAGGCCGCACTCAGCGGCTCCCGGCCCCGGCTCTGGCACCGGTCACACTCTACGGCTTCCGGCCCTGGCTCCGGCTGCACTCAGCGGTTCCCGGTCCAGGCTTCGGCCGCAATAAGCGGCCCCAGCACTGGGAGAGGATGCATTCAGCAGCTCCTGGCCTCGACTAAGGCCGCAATCAGCGGTTCCCGGCCCTGGCTGCGGACGCAATCAGCAGCTCCCGGCCCCGGCTCTGGCACCGCCTCACTAAGCGGCTTCCGGCCCCAGCTCCGGCCGCAATCAGTGGCTCCCGGCTCGGGCCTCACTCAGCGGCCCCTGGCGTCACTCAACGGCTCCCGGCCCTGGCTCCGGCCTCACTCAACGGCTCCCGGCCCCGGCTCCGGCCTCACTCAGCAGCTCCCGGCCGTGGCTCCGGCCTCGCTCGGCGTCTCCCGGCCCCGGCTCCGGCCGCAGTCATCGTGGTCGCCTCAGCCCCCACTCGCTCTCCACACTCTGCGCAAACCGCTCCTTCAGCATTATTCTCCTCGCCGCCGGTGATAGACAGCGGGTGCCGGATGGGGCGTCGCTGTCCTGGGAATGACAGGGGAGAAGACCATTCTGCTGACAGAGGAGGAGACCAATCTGTGCATGCACAGTTTTTACAATAGACAATAGACAATAGACATTAGTTGCAGGAGTAGGCCATTCGGCCTTTCGAGCCAGCACCGCCATTCAATGTGATCATGGCTGATCATCCACAATCAGTACCCCGTTCCTGCCTTCTCTCCATCTCCCTTCACTCTGCTATCCCTAAGAGCTCTATCTATCTCTCTCTAGCATCCAGAGAACCAGCCTCCACCGCTCTGAGGCAGAGAATTCCACACACTCGCAACTCTCAGTGTGAAAAAGTTTTTCCTCATCTCTGTTTTAAATGGCTTACCACTTATTCTTAAACTATGGCCCCTGGTTCTGGACTCCCCCAACATTGGGAACATGTTTCCTGCCTCTAGCGTGTCCAAACCCTTAATAATCTTATATGTTTCAATAAGATTGCCTCTCATCCTTCTAAATTCCAGAGTATACAATCTATCAACTTATGACGGTCCCGCCATCCCGGGAATTAACCTCGTGAACCTACGCTGCACTCCCTCAATAGCAAGAATGTTCTTCCTCAAGTTTGGAGCCAAAACTGCACACAATACTCCAGGTGTGGTCTCACTAGGGCCCTGTACAACTGCAGGAGGACCTCTTTGTTGCTCTACTCAACTCCTCTTGTTATGAAAGCCAACATGCCATTCGATTTATTACGATTATCTCCCATTACGATTTTTAAACCTTAATAACTTTTGTAATAATCCACCGATCAGAATAAAACGGTGCACTTGCAGCACAGGAGAACGACGAGTAAGGTGGCGAAAATCGTAGCGCTATCGGGTACCGTTTTTGTGCAAATGTAAAAACAATGCAAACCGGAAGAGGACAAGATGAGAGCTTTACTTAAGTATACAAGATAGAAGATAGATAGTTAGATAGATAGATATTGATCATTTCATACTTCTTGAATTAAACCTGATGATAATCTCTGCTCAGAAAGTGCCCCGTCTTCACTATTCACTATTCCCCTATTGGAACAGTTAATTTTGATCATCCCTCAGGTGTGCCAATCCTGAAGCCACTTGCTTTTCCAAAAGCCCAGAGTAGCTGAAATAATGAGTAACAGGCATCTCATTAAGTTCTTTATTTAATTGTTAAAAGTTTAAAAGGATGAAGCATATTTCTCTGAAACTGAGGATTCCATTTGACAATTGACTCATTTATATTCTTACAGTTTATCTTATTACATTATATCCGTAGCAAAATATTGTTACTTTTGCCTTATTTACTTGTTATATTTTTAAGGCAAGATAACTGTTAACTGGTTGCATACTGTACCTATGTCCTAGCATCAGATAAACACATTTAAAAGGCAGATTTTAGCATTTGAGTGAGGGTGGAGAGGGGAGATACACATTTAAAGTGATGGAAATATCTGTCTTCTGCTTTTCGGTTATCTCCCAATAACCTATGGATATTCCTCTCTGAGGGATCAGTCCTAACTACAAAACAGAGGGCAAGAGCTCAGGAAATGTAACAATTTCTCTTTAAACATAGAAACATAGAAACATAGAAAATAGGTGCAGGAGTAGGCCATTCGGCCCTTCGAGCCTGCACCGCCATTCAATATGATCATGGCTGATCATCCAACTCAGTATCCCGTACCTGCCTTCTCTCCATACCCCCTGATCCCTTTAGCCACAAGGGCCACATCTAACTCCTTCTTAAATATAGCCAATGAACTGGCCTCAACTACCCTCTGTGGCAGAGAGTTCCAGAGATTCACCACTCTCTGTGTGAAAAAGTTTTTCCTCATCTCGGTCTTAAAGGATTTCCCCCTTATACTTAAGCTGTGACCCCTTGTCCTGGACTTCCCCAACATCGGGAACAATCTTCCTGCATCTAGCCTGTCCAACCCCATAAGAATTTTGTACGTTTCTATAAGATCCCCTCTCAATCTCCTAAATTCTAGCGAGTATAAGCCAAGTCTATCCAGTCTTTCTTCATATGAAAGTCCTGACATCCCAGGAATCAGTCTGGTGAACCTTCTTTGCACTCCCTCTATGGCTATAATGTCCTTCCTCAGATTTGGAGACCAAAACTGTACGCAATACTCCAGGTGTGGTCTCACCAAGACCCTGTACAACTGCAGTAGAACCTCCCTGCTCCTATACTCAAATCCTCTTGCTATGAAGGCCAACATACCATTCGCTTTCTTCACTACCTGCTGCACCTGCATGCCTACTTTCAATGACTGGTGTACCATGACACCCAGGTCACGCTGCATCTCCCCATTTCCTAATCGGCCACCATTTAGATAATAGTCTGCCTTCCCGTTTTTGCCACCAAAGTGGATAACCTCACATTTATCCACATTATACTGCATCTGCCAAACATTTGCCCACTCACCCAGCCTATCCAAGTCACCTTGCAGTCTCCTAGCATCCTCCTCACAGCTAACACTGCCCCCCAGCTTAGCGTCATCCGCAAACTAGGAGATGTTGCTTTCAATTCCCTCGTCCAGTTCATTAATATAAATTGTAAATAGCTGGGGTCCCAGCACTGAGCCTTGTGGTACCCCACTAGTCACTGCCTGCCATTGTGAAAAGGACCCGTTTACTCCTACTCTTTGCTTCCTGTTTGCCAGCCAGTTCTCTATCCACATCAATACTGAACCCCCAATACCGTGTGATTTAAGTTTGTATCCTAATCTCTTATGTGGTACCTTGTCGAAAGCCTTCTGAAAGTCCAGATACAACACATCCACTGGTTCTCCCGTATCCACTCTACTAGTTACATCCTCGAAAAATTCTATAAGATTCGTCAGACACGATTTACCTTTCGTAAATCCATGCTGACTTTGTCCAATGATTTCACCACTTTCCAAATGTGCTGCTATCCCATCTTTAATAACTGACTCTAGCAGTTTCCCCACTACCGATGTTAGACTAACTGGTCTGTAATTCCCCTTTTTCTCTCTCCCTCCCTTCTTAAAAAGTGGGGTTACGTTTGCTACCCTCCAATCCTCAGGAACTACTCCAGAATCTAAAGAGTTTTGAAAAATTATCACTAATGAATCCACTATTTCTGGACCTACTTCCTTAAGTACTCTGGGATGCAGCCTATCTGGCCCTGGTGATTTATCGGCCTTTAATCTATTCAATTTACCCAACACCACTTCCCGACTAACCTGGATTTCACTCAGTTCCTCCATCTCCTTTGACCCGCGGCCCCCTGCTATTTCCCGCAGATTATTTATGTCTTCCTTAGTGAAGACGGAACCAAAGTAGTTATTCAATTGGTCCGCCATATCCTTGTTCCCCATGCTCAATTCACCTGTTTCTGACTGCAAGGGACCTACATTTGTTTTAACTAATCTCTTTCTCTTCACATATCTATAAAAACTTTTGCAGTCAGTTTTTATGTTCCCTGCCAGTTTCCTTTCATAATCTATTTTCCCTTTCCTAATTAAGCCCTTTGTCCTCCTCTGCTGGTCTCTGAATTTCTCCCAGTCCTCTGGTATGCTGCTTTTTCTGGCTAATTTGTACGCATCATCTTTTGCTTTGATACTATCCCTGATTTCCCTTGTTATCCACGGATGCACTACCTTCCCTGATTTATTCTTTTGCCAAACTGGGATGAACAATTTTTGTAGTTCATCCATGCAGTCTTTAAATGCCTTCCATTGCATATCCACCGTCAACCCTTTTAGAACTAATTGCCAGTCAATCTTGGCCAATTCACGTCTCATACCCTCAAAGTTACCTTTCTTTAAGTTCAGAACCGTTGTTTCTGAATTAACAATGTCACTCTCCATCCTAATGAAGAACTCAACCATATTATGGTCACTCTTGCCCAAGGGGACACGCACAACAAGACTGCTAACTAACCCTTCCTCATTACTCAATACCCAGTCTAGAATAGCCTGCTCTCTCGTTGGTTCCTCTACATGTTGGTTTAGATAACTATCCCTCATACATTCCAAGAAATCCTCTTCCTCAGCACCCCTGCCAATTTGATTCACCCAATCTATATGTAGATTGAAGTCACCCATTATAACTGTTTTGCCTTTGTTGCACGCATTTCTAATTTCCTGTTTGATGCCATCCCCAACTTCACTACTACTGTTAGGTGGCCTGTACACAACACCCACCAGCGTTTTCTGCCCCGTAGTGTTTCGCAGCTCTACCCATACCGATTCCACATCCTCCAAGCTAATGTCCTTCCTTTCTACTGCGTTAATCTCCTCTCTAACCAGCAACGCTACCCCACCTCCTTTTCCTTTCTCTCTATCCCTCCTGAATATTGAATATCCCTGGATGTTCAGCTCCCAGCCTTGGTCACCCTGGAGCCATGTCTCCGTGATCCCAACTATATCATAATCATTAATTGCTATCTGCACGTTCAACTCATCCACCTTATTACGAATGCTCCTTGCATTGAGACACAAAGCCTTCAGGCTTGTTTTTACAACGCTCTTACCCCTTATACAATTATGTTGAAAAGTGGCTCTTTTTGATTTTTGCCCTGGATTTGTCTGCCTGCCACTTTTACTTTTCACCTTGCTACCTATTGCTTCCGCCCGCATTTTACACCCCTCTGTTTCTCTGCTCACCCATTTAAGAACCCCACCACTTATTCTCTGTTTATTATTGTTTTCTTCTTTCCCCCCTACATGTTGGGTCTGAGTGCTTTCCTTCTCTGCCTCCTGCCTCACACACTGTCTAATAGCATTCTCTATTTGAGTCCCCCCCCCAACCATTCTAGTTTAAAGTCTCCCCAGTAGCCTTTGCAGATCTCCCCGCCAGGATATCGGTCCCCCTCAGGTTCAAGTGCAACCCATCCTTTTTGTACAGGTCGAACCTTCCACAAAAGAGGTCCCAATGATCCAGAAATTTAAATCCCTGCCTTCTGCACCAGTCCTTCAGCCACGCATTTATCCTCCACCTCGCTCCATTCCTACTCTCACTGTCGCGTGGCACAGGCAGTAATCCCGAGATTGTTACCTTTGCTGTCCTTCTCTTTAACTCCCCTCCTAACTCCCTAAATTCTCCTTTCAGGACCTCTTCTCTTTTTTTACCTATGTCATTGGTACCTATATGTATCACGACCTCGGGCTCCTCTCCCTGCCCTTTCAGGATATCTTGGACACGTTGAGACACATCACAGACGTTGAGACACATCACACTAAATAAAATTATTAATTTAATTTTGATTAATGTATAACCATCTAATGTGTGATGCTTTTTCCATTGAGATAATGATAAAGCAAAAAATGTAAGCAAGGCTGTTATTAAGTGATAAAAAATACCTATAGAGATAATTGTCCACTTCTACCATAACAATCTTTTTCAAGCTACAATCTATCCAGTCATTTAAACTAAATCAGAACATTTGAAAATAATTATGAATGAAAGTCTGAGGTAGAAACTTCAGATATATCAACACAATTTCTTAAGACATTGATGGAATATCTCCCCTATAAGCCAAGAAGCAGAGAATTTTATTGTCCATATTTCATCTAAAGATTCCTCTCTGGAGATTTGTTGATGTAATACTTGAGCTAATTATGTCCTGCCCATATTGATAACTTACTTTATTCTTAATCAGCAGGCAATGATTCACCCAATTCACCCAAGAACCCTATCATGTAAAATATGTTTGTAGGATAAGTGCAAAAATGTTCTGCATCAGCAAAATTAATGCAATTATAGTCTAATTCTTAGTCACAGCTACTCTGTAGACTGCTGTAATTACTATCATGTCTCTGAGACCTGATTTACTTATGTTCTTGACTATGATTAATGCCATATGTATTCCATACATGACCAACTTCAGATTATCATGCATAATTGTACCTAAAATAAATCTCTGATCTCTTCAATATTGTTTATTTTCTTTAAAGTTGTTACCATTTCCATTTACACAGCTTATAACAAATACAAAGTATTTGTGTTAGAATTAAGCCTCGATTTTATTCAAATTGTCAACACTGCTCCTGTATTATCACAGTGAAACTCTAAAACATAAAAGAGCACCACAACTGAATTTAAATCTGGTTGCTGGGTTATTTTTAAATGGAAGTTGCTCTGTCAATCAGGACATGCATATGTAATTTCATCTTATACCTTCCAGTTGAAAAAATGTCCTGCATAATATAATAGAATTATAAATTTATAACATCCTGAGCCTTAGAATGTCAGGATAAAGCAATCTAGCTTCTTAAGTAACAACATTTAAGGATTAAGAGAGATTCAAAGAAAGAATGGAGGACAATGAAGTCAGTCAAATCATATCAAGAGAAAATTATAGAAGGTAAGATTGCTTCTAATTTTTCTCTTTTAAATCAAAGAGCAAGAAATAAAAATCTTCAAAAAAATCTCTTAATATTTTAAATATGCAGGAATGAGACTCAATGGTTTACAGTTGTTCATTTTTAGCGATAGAGATAGAAAAACATTTCACTAATAATTATCAATCACATATTTTTAAAATACTTATACAAGTAATCTATTATCTAGTAGTCAAACGGGCAAGAACAGCATCAGCCCCAGGGCCCAATGGCATTCCATACTGGCTCTATAAGAACACCCCTGGTGCCCTGAAATACCTTTGGAAGTTAATGAAAGTGGCATGGGGGAAAGGAATCATACCTAAGGCATGGCGAAGGGCAGGAGGGATCTTAATTCCCAAAGAAAATAACTCCTCAACCATTAGCCAATTCCTCCAGATCAGCCTTCTGAACGTGGAAGGAAAGATCTTCTTTGGTGTTGTGGCCCAAAGACTCTCAGCATTTTTGCAGAGCAACAACTTCATTGACACGTCAGTGCAGAAGGCAGGGGTACGTGGTTTCTCAGGATGTCTGGAACATGCAAACGTCATCTGGCACCAGATACCAACTGCCAAGAAGGAAAAGAGAGATCTGCATGTGGTTTTCTTAGATCTTGCCAATGCCTTTGGTTCGGTGCCCCATGAGACTCTTTGGGTAGCTTTTAACTTCTTCCAGGTCCCAGAGGTCATCACAAAGCTGGTAAAAGCTTACTTCCAGGACCTCCAGTTCTGTGTCACAACACAGGACAAAACCACCGCCTGGCAGCACCTTGAGGTAGGCATAATGGCAGGCTGTACCATTTCTCCTCTGGTTTCACCATGGCAATGGAGCTCATCATTCGAGCATCACGATGGGTGGTCGGAGGGGAACGCTTGAAGAGTGGGCTGCGTCTTCCTCCAATCAGGGCGTACATGGATGACATGACCACAATAACAACAACAAAAGCATGCCCCAAACGCCTGCTGGATAAACTCCAGGAAAACATAAAATGGGCATGAATGGAGATTAAACCCAGGAAATCCTGCAGTATTTTCATCGTCAAAGGCCGGCTCGCTGACGAAAGGTTCCGCATCAATAACGAGACAATACCAACTGTCCTGGAGAAGCCTGTCAAAAGCCTTGAGCGATGGTACGCCGCATACCTCAAGGATGCAGAGCAGGTGTAACAACTCAGGCAGGATACAATCAGTGGCCTCAAGCAAATCAACAACACTGCTCTCCCAGGGAAGCTGAAGCTTTGGTGCCTTCAATTCGGTCTACTGCCCCGACACATGCGGCCAATTACCATCTACGAGGTCACTTTATCGCATGTCAACCAGCTGGAGAGACTGGTGAACTCACAAGTGAGGAAGTGGCTTGGGCTACCGAGATACCTCAGCAGCATAGGGCTCTATGGGAATGGAGCCCTCTCACTGCCAGTCTCAAGCCTGGTGGAGGAATACAAATGTGCCAAAGTGAGGCTGGACATGACACTAACAGAATCCCGGACCCAATAATAAGAGGTGTCGCTCCAATCCTAGCAACAGGGAAGAAATGGACTCCACCAGCAGTGGTACTGGACGCAAAATCCACCCTCCGACACCGGGACATAGTGGGCCATGTCCAACAAGGCCGAGGGGGCTTTGGCCTGGGAGCAATGAAACCTACCTGGCAAAAGGCTACTCCAGGTGAACGTCGGCACCTGGTGGTGGAGGAGGTGCGCCCTCGGGAAGAAGCAGCCAGGTGTGCCAAAGCCATATCCCAAGCCGAACAAGGCGGCTGGATGAGGTGGGATGGCGTTGAGAGGAGGAAGATCACATGGAGAGAGCTGTGGAACATGGAGTCAAATAAGTTGAGCTTCGTTATCAGAGCCACATATGACGTCCTTCCGTCTCCCACAAACCTAAATCTTTGGCTGGGAGAGGATCCAGCCTGCCCCCTGTGTGCAGTTCCAGCAAACCTCAAGCACATCCTGATCGGTTGTAAGACCAGCCTAACACAAGGCAGATACACCTGGCGACACAACCAGGTGCTGAGGTGTTTGGCAGCTGAACTCGAGTGGAAGAGAGTTACCACCAACGCCATGCCTATCAATGCCCAGATAACATTCCCGCAAATACCATCCTTCATCCGGGAAGTAGAGAAACGGAGGACTAACCCCTCGCCTCTCAACTCATGCCCACTGAACGCAGCCAGGGACTGGGAAATGCGTGTTGACCTAGGCCAGAGGCTTTCGTTCCCAGTTGAAATTGCAGCTACCAACCTGTGACCAGACCTCGTTCTCTGGTCCAACTACTGTCGCCGTGTTTTCATCATTGAGCTGACGGTCCCTTGGGAGGAGGCTGTGGACGAGGCTTATGAAAGAAAAAAGCTTCGATATTCAAACCTTGCAGCAGAGGCAGAGGAGAGAGGTTGGAGTGTAAGGGTGTGTCCAGTGGAGGTGGGGTGCAGGGGCTTTGTAGCCAGTTCCACCGCAAGGCTCCTGAGGGAAGTAGGAGTCAGAGGGCAGGCACAAAGGAGGGCAATAAAAGAACTTGCCAATGCCGCCAAATGGAGCAGTCACTGGCTGTGGCTGAAGAGAAAAGATGCTGTCTGGGCTGCCACGTGACCATCTAGAGGCTAACCATAAGACACACACCCAGGTCTGATCACCCTGCGGTGGGCCTGCATCGACTGAGGGTGTCTTGTGATAAAAGGCCGAAACACCCAGTGACATTGAGGTACACAACTGAAGTGTCCGATTGGTAGCAAAATCACCTAGTGGTCATCCCCAAGAATGTCAATTGTAGTGAAAAATCTTAGGGATTGTAACATCCAGTCCTACTAATCAATCTTTCCTGCAATGGTTAATGAGTAAGTGCTGTGCAAATACAGCAAATTCATAAAAGAAGACTAATATGGTTAAATGTATGAAGCAAATGGTAAAACAGCTTTCATTAACCAGGATATGCAGCTCCCAGTGTATAGTATGTATCCCCTTGTCCACTGAATTTGCTGGCCAAATTGCATATTAATAGCGTTGTTAATATACTAATAACTTTAGGTTTTCTGATCAAATCATTCAACCTAGTTACTTCCTGAGAGATGCACAAGAAAAATATGTGTATGTAGTACCAGAGGTATTCACATTCTTTCATTTTTCATCTTTTTGATTATGCTCAACTGGGGTTCGCCTCATCTGCACTGATTGTGTGCCTTGGCATCAAAAAGACAAAGAATAATTTTTGAATACCTGTTGATCATGGAGTTATTGAGTCATAGAGCACAGAAACAGGCCTTCAGCCCCATGTGTCCATGCCAAACATCAAGCACCACCAAGACCACATTTAGAGATCTATTCATGGATTTAAATAATTACAAAATATGTAAGTATAACTTAAAAAAAAAACTTTCAGGGATAAAAATCATTTATAACACAACAATTATGTGATCCCATTCTTTGGAATCTGTTCATGTTAGATTTGCCAGCTATCCTTGTGAACTGCACTCAGCTCGGTGGAAAATTCAGCAGTTAAGTGAGAAGTTAAATGCCCTAACATCCTGGCTAAAGAAATGCTGGTTAAAAATTACCGTGCGATGCTTCTTTATGCATTTTGCATCAGTGTTGTATGTAGAGAATGGCACATATACAGGAGGACTTACAATGTAACAACCTTTGCTACAGTATTATAAACAATATGTATTGTATATACATCTGTAAAATTTGGCCTAAAGGTTAACATATGACCTTAAAAAGTGTTGTGGATGAAAGTGTTGCGACTGCAAAAATGTCTAACTCTTGACGTCTGTGCAATGCATCATGATTTTGTATAATCTTCCGGTGATAAAGCATCACAAGTCTTGGGATAATTGGAGCCAGAATATACAATTGTACAAACATAATTTAGTCTGTTTTTATAACATTTTGTTGTTATCAGTAGAGTTTAAAAATGCAGTTTTGGGCTCAAACGGAAATGTTAAGTTAATTACAGCATGATTGTTTCTCTGCAACACAATCTGATGTGCACAGATGCCAAACAGGCATTTCAGCATCATTTTTTTGCAGTGGTGCAATATGCCTTGTATTCTGGTGGAGGGATGTTAAGGTGAGAAATGGAGGAAACTCAGACTTAAGCGCACAGATGAAGCCTCAGGGCATTGAGATCCCCTCAACAGAAATGGGACAATTAAAGGAAACCTCAATGAGAGGATAATTCCTTAATTTACAGGACAATGTGTTTCAAGCACCAGACTCCAGCAATGTTTTGGGAAGATTAATAGAATGCTGTTGTTTATTGCAAGGGGTTTGAGATATAAAAATAGGGACATTTTGACGGCACTTTAAGGAAAGATGTACTTGCATTAGAGGCAGTACACAGAAGATTCTCTTGGTTCATTCTTGGGATAAAAGGACTGACATACGAATGAGATAAGCAAGTTGGGGTTAAACTGTAGTTTGGAAGAATGAAAAGTGATTCATATTGAAACACATAATATTCTGAAGAAGATGCCCCCAGTTGTAGCGTCGAGAAATAAGGGGCACAGCTTCAGAATAAGAGGTCACCCGTTTTCTTGTTGCAGGATCACAATGCCCTCATCATAACATGCCTTTCCACTTATTTTCATATTCTCGACAAACTTGGAACCTGAGATTTAAATCTCTTCTCCAGATCACTAATGTAAATTGATGCTAATCTCTGGGGTACACTACTAGATACATCCCTCAAATTGAAAAAGACCCAGTTATTGCAAATCTTTGCAGCGAGTTTTCAATCCAAAGTCTCTCAGTCTGATAGATATATTTGGTGCACGACTGAAAATTACTGATCTATTGTATTCTATTCTATTTTTCATAATGTGCTGCACCAGTACTATAAAACAACACAAAAGCTATAGCTAGTAATGGGACGGGGCTTTGAACAGCATCAGAATATAATATAAAGGGGACAGAGATTAACAATTTAATAAACCATGATCACATTTTATCACAATTCTATCAGCATCAAAATTAAGAAACATGATTTATCTGACCCATGGTTCATAAACAATTTGAAACATTATTTCCCATGATGAACATCAAATTATTGTATTAGTGACTGAGAAGCCAAGAATACCTGTTAGCTCTGAAACAGATTCAGCAGCACTGAGGAATGGCTGCAATGCTAACAAACAGGTATTAATGAACAAGTATGGGGGCACTTACAGGGCAGTGATTCAGGGCTGGGGTTGAGACGTACCAGGAACAAGCATAGGAATTATATATATATATATTCTGATACTGGGATATCACAAATAAATGTTGATTATGCAACATCTTGCCTCAGTTCCACATTTGGCACGTTTGCACAAAAGGAAATAGAATTAGTCTTTTTTTGGTAGTATTAGTACACTATACAAAGGATCCATGGATTACAGAAGACCTAATTTACGGAAATCTGGCTTTATGCAAATTCTCCCAGACTCTTCTCCTCTCTCAGGTACAATATTCAAATCTTTTCACTAGGAAACAATGCAGAGATCATCCATTTAAAAAGCCAATGCCTTCTTTAAACACTCCTTCAGGTAAGATCAAACATTAGGAATCCTCCTCTTGTTAGCACATACTTCTTTTCTATGAAACTACCAATAGTTTTCTCGCTGATTACCAGGTCTACCCCTCCTGTCACTCTGCCTGTGCTGAATTCATACAGTGCGGCTCACCTGCTGGTAATAACTCCAATCACCCACACTGACCTGCCAGTCTACTCTTTGCAAATTTATTCCTAACGGCTGACGAGGCTAAAGATTTTACATTTTTATTTTGGGGCATATTATTCATTGCCAATTTATTGGGAGCTTCAATTTACATACAGTTCTCCAGAACAGAACCCTTAACTAACCCAGGGATCTGCTCTACATATCAAATTACAGTATTACATTATTTTAGCATTTACAATTGCACTGAATCAGTGGTATGAATTTAAAGTAGTCTTATGAGAATGTATTAAAATATATTGTTAATTTGTGAAAGTTTGAGAATGCTGGAAATACTTCACAGCTCCTTTGTGAATATATCATTCAAATAGGGTGATTTGAAATCATCTGGAATCATCCCACATTTAACATGCCCACATTCAATATAGAGACAGCAACAAATTGCCAGATTTACAATGCATTAGACGTACAGAATATCGAATCAACTTAAGTACTCAAACCTAGCATAATACGACCAGATACAGTATTTCAAATGGTTTGATAATAAAATGCAATATTTGCATCATTCCTTAAATATATGCAATTGATGGAAAGTAGAATTAACTGAAAAACGAATAGTAGTTCCCAAAAGTATATTTTAATCAAATATACTTTTTTTCTCATCATTGCTTAGCTGAACATAAATGAACAGAGGAAAATGTAACACAAGGAACTGCAGATGCTGGTTTACAAAAAATACACAAAGCCGAGCAAATGATAGGCGGTACAGGTGAGATGGAATTTGATTGGCAGATAGGTGGACAAAGGTCAGAGAAGGGAAGAAGACAAAAGGCTATGAGATAAAGGGAGAGAAGGAATGGGTGATGTTTCATGGTCGAGACACTTCTTCTGACACTTCTTCAGCTCTGAAGAAGGGTATCGACCTGAAACTTCACCCATTTTTTCTCTAATCTTCGAGGGGAAAGATTTAACAGGAACCTGAAGTGCAACCTTTTCACATATATATGGGTATATGGAATGAGCTGTCAGAGGAGGTATTTGTCGTAGGTACCATAATAACACTGAAAAGACATTTGGACAAGGGATAAGAAATGTTTAGATGGATATGGGCCAAATGCAGTCAGGTGGGACTGGTGCAGATGGGGCATCTTGTTGGCATGGGCAGGTTGGGCTAAAGGGCCTGTTTCCATAGAGTATGATAACCTGCAGGAACGTTCAGTAGATGTATTGCTGTGATGTTTTGCAAACCTTCAGGGAAATATCCTGCACAGGTTTGAGGAGGACATGAAAAGGTAGCTAAAATTGATTGTGGTGATTTATACAAGAAAACTGATACTGATTGCAAAGGAATAATTCTGACATCAGGGTGACAATCCATAGTATTGGCCAAAGTACCTCTGGGCCTAAAGAAGATTTGAAAGAGATGATCACTTTATCATCGACTCTTACAAAAGCATTGTTGGACACAACATGCACATTCCCATTGGACTGGAAGCCACACAATTTTTTATAGTCCGAGCCCAATTCAAAGTGTCATTATATTTGATTGGAAAATGAAGTATGCAAGCAAGAAAATAACCATTAATGATAAGCGGTCTTCACTGGCTACCCCTATAGACATTAGAGATACAGTGGAAACAGGCCATTCGGCCCACCGAGTCTGTGCGGACCAGCGATTACCATGTACACTAGCACTATCCTACACACTAGGAAGAATTTACAATTTACAGAAGACAATTAAACTACACACCTGTTTGCCTTTGGAGTGTGGGAGAAAACTACAGCACCCGGTGAAAACCTATGCAGTCACAGAGAGAACGTACCAATTCCGTATAGACCCGTAGTCAGGATTGAACCCGAATATCTGGCGCCGTGAAGTGAAGATGTTCAATACAAATTTATTGAATCTGACTGACAGCTTGCATATGGCCATGGACAAATCACAACAATGGAGGAGAAAAGCTACAATGTTTTTCACCTTTTGCCAAAAATGAGACAAAAGGCTTTTCTTCAATTGGCTACAAAAGCACATAACAGATTTCAAGTGCCAGTGCAAATACAGTTGCAAAATATTGTCACTATCCTGTTCATTGCCTCTCCTAACCAGAGTGAATGCAGTGAATAGGCAACAGACAATAGTCAATGGGTGCAGGAATAGGCCATTCGGCCCTTTGAGCCAGCACTGCCATTCAATGTGATCATGGCTGATCATCCACAATCAGTACCCCATTCCTGCCTTCTCCCCATATCCCCTGCCTCCGCTATCTTTAAGAGCCCTATCTAGCTCTCTCTTGAAAGTATCCAGAGAACCGGCCTCCACCGCCCTCTGAGGCAGAAAATTCCACAGACTTACAACTCTCTGTGAGAAAATGTGTTTCCTCGTCTCCGTTCTAAATGGCTTACCCCTTATTCTTAAACTGTGGCCCCTGGTTCTGGACTGCCCCAACATCGGGAACATGTTTCCTGCCTATAGCGTGTCCAAACCCTTAACAATCTTATATGTTTCAATAAGATCACCTCTCATCCTTCTAAACTCCAGAGTGTACAAGCCCTGCCGCTCCATTCTCTCAGCATATGACAGTCCCGCCATCCTGGGAATTAAACTTGTAAACCTGCGCTGCACTCACTCAATAGCAAGAATGTCCTTCCTCGAATTAGGGGACCAAAACTGCACACAATACTCCAGGTATGGTCTCACTAGGGCTCTGTACAACTGCAGAAGGACCTCTTTGCTCCTATACTCGACTCCTCGTGTTATAAAGGCCAACATGCCATTCGCTTTCTTCACTGCCTGCTGTACCTGCATGCCTACTTTCATAGACTGATGAACAAGGAACCCCAGATCCCGTTGAACTTCCCTTATCCCAACTTGACGCCATTTAGATAGTAATCTGCCTTCCTATTTTTGCTACCAAAGTGGATAACCTCACATTTATCCACATTAAACTTCATCTACCATGCATCTGCCCATTCCCCCAACCTGTCCAAGTCACCCTGCATTCTAATAGCATCCTCCTCACAGTTCACACTGCCACCCAGCTTTGTGTCATCTGCAAATTTGCTAATGTTACTTTGAATCCCTTCATCCAAATCATTGATGTATATTGTAAATAGCTGCGGTCCCAGCACCAAGCCTTGCGGTACCCCACTAGTCACTGCCTGCCATTCTGAAAGGGACCAGTTAATACCTATTCTTTGTTTCCTGTCTGCCAACCAATTTTCTATCCATGTCAGCATTCTACCTCCATGTGCCCTAATTTTGCCCACTAATCTCCTATGTGGGACCTTATCAAATGCTTTATGAAAGTCCAGGTACACTACATCCACTGACTCTCCCTTGTCCATTTCCCTAGCTACATCCTCAAAAAATTCCAGAAGATTAGTCAAGCATGATTTCCCCTTCATAAATCCATGTTGACTTGGACCGATCATGTTACTGCTATCCAAATGTGCGGCTATTTCATCTTTTATAATTGACTCGAGCATCTTCCCCACCACCGATGTCAGGCTAACTGGTCTATAATTCCCTGTTTTCTCTCTCCTGCCTTTCTTAAAAAGTGGGATAACATTATCTACCCTCCAATCCACAGGAACTGATCCTGAGTCTATAGAACATTGGAAAATTATCACCAATGCATCCACGATTTCTAGAGCCACTTCCATAGGTACCCTGGGATGCAGACCATCAAGCCCTGGGGATTTATCAGCCTTCAGTCCCATCAGTCGACCCAACACCATTTCCTGCCTAATGTGAATTTCCTTCAGTTCCTCCGTCACCCCAGATCCTCTGGCCACTATTATTTCAGGAAGATTGTTTGTGTCCTCCTTAGTGAAGACGGATCCAAAGTACCTGTTCAACTCATCTGCCATGTCCTTATTTCCCATAATAAATTCACCTTTTTCGGTCTTCAAGGGTCCAACTTTGGTCTTAACTAATTTTTTCCTCTTCACATACCTAAAGAAGCTTTTACTATCCGCCTTTATATTCTTGGCTAGCTTACCTTCATACCTCATCTTTTCTCCCCGTATTATCTTTTTAGTTATCTTCTGTTGTTCTTTAAACATTACCGAATCCTCTTGCTTCCCGCTCATCTTTGCTACGTTGTACTTCTTCTCTTTTAATTTTATACTGTCCCTGACGTCTCTTGTCAGCCACGGTCGCCCCTTACTCCCCTTGGAATCTTTCTTCCTCCTACGAATGAACTGATCCTGCACCTTCTGTATTATTCCTAGAAATGCCTGCCATTGTTATTCCACTGTCATCCCTGCTACTGTATCTTTCCAGTCAACTTTGGCCAGCTCCTCCCTCATGGCCCCATAGTCCCCTTTATTCAACTATAACACTGACACCTCCGATCTACCCTTCTCCCTCTCCAATTGTAGATTAAATCTGACCATATTATGGTCACTACCTCCTAATGGCTCATTAACCTCAAGTTCCTTTATCAAATCCGGTTCGTTACATAACACTAAATCCAGAATTGCCTTCTCCCTGGTAGGCTCCAACACAAGCTGCTCTAAGAATCCATCACGAAGGCACTCTACAAACTCCATTTCTTGGGGTCCAGTACCAACCTGATTTTCTCAGTCTACCTGCATGTTGAAATCTCCCATAACAACCACAGCATTACCTTTGCTACATGTCAATTTTAACTCCTGATTCAACTTGCACCCTATGTCCAGGCTACTGTTTGGAGGCCTGTAGATAAGTCCCATTAGGGTATTTTTACCCTTACAATTCCTTAGAGTCCATACTGACTCCACATCTCCTGTTTCAATGTCACCCCTCACAAGGGACTGGATTTCATTCCTCACCAACAGATTAATAAACAATTCAAGAAAATGGTGATGAATTATGGCCAGATTCTTTTGACATATTCTACAAGATTTTTTTGACATATTCTACAAGTGCAGAAGGTGAAGTGAAACATCACTTGACTTGCCCAACATACTTTTACATCGAATATGATCTGAGATACAGGTTTCTTATGATTTACTTTAGAAGTATGGAATTTGTGCTGACTTTGCAATGTTATTGTGGGTTTATATACCATGTAAGTAGTTGTTGTGCGAGGAAAAATTAGAGGAATTTTGAAGAATTTGTTCGGTGTTGAATCTACATTGGAGGCCCAAGGTTTTGTTCTTTATTTTGCTCTTAAATTGAAATTTCCAAAGATCAGAAGTATAGAAGCTAAAAACCCTAGAAATTTACATCACAGATGGAGGCTCACTTAAAAAAAATATTGTTAGATTAATATCACTTCTCAGCTATTGGTCAATACCCTTGTAGGTTATGGCCTTTCAGATTTTCACCTACATATGTTAAATTAATCAGGGTTTCTGCCCCATCACTGACTCAAGAAAAATCACTCAATGAGTGGTTTTTTTTCCCATCTCCTCAAATCATTTGTTGCAAAGACAACCACTTCTTCTTGCGTGTGGCGTGCACAGCCTAAAGTTGTAGGACAACTTGTTCTATTTGATCTTATTTGATTGTGCACGCCGGGTTGATTGCATTCGTCGAAACAGGGCGGACCACGTGAAGGTTGTAATCTTCCACCCCAAAGACAACCACCAGAGTCCATACAATCTTGCCTCTTATTTATAAATCTCCAATCTGTTGATATTCGCACAAAGCTGCACCTTCTCAAGATTGTTGTATTCCCTCTATCCTGTGGTTCTCAGAATTATACACTGTCTCCAGCTGAGACCTTATTAATTTTCCAGTATGATCTTATGATAATATATTCTGTACCTTATGACCTGTTCCATTCCGTGTCTAAGCTGAATGCAGTGGAGAATCAGGGATACACAGGGGATAATGAAGGCTGCATGGCATAAATCAATCTCTCTTCAACGTTTGCCATTAATCTACCCACCAACATTGATTTCTATCCTTATTTTTAAATGATAATGATTGGCAAAATAACTGTAATGCTTGCTGGTTCTGATAAATTTTCATTCGGAATGATTTATGCATTTGAAATGCCTGAAATTTGCCCCGAAAATGGATCTTTATATTACTCTTTAGAGTAATCTGGCACACTTTTTTAGGTGCAATATACAACTGCAGTGAGATTTTCAACATTGCTCGCTTGAAAAATGCCATTACCCCTAAGATGAGAGATCTCATGTGATCTAAAACACAGTCACAATTTAATTGCCTGTTATACTTAGCCTCAATTATTCCATGTTCCTACTGTTGATTTGTGAATTATGGAACACTGATTACTGCTGCCGCAGGAGACCCTCCCAAATTTAAAAAAAAACATCTTTCACTTTTATTTCAACCCGCAAGAGCATGCAAAGAAAGCCTACATTTCAGGTTCCACCAAGGTACAGAGATTTGCAGATCACAATCATGTCCTTGCAGAGACTTCTCTGGCAAATTCCTACTCATAGCACGTAGCTGCCACTCAAGAGGATCTTGCTGGTTGTCTTCCACAAAAAACATGCTTCGTATGGGAGCTATTTTTCATGAATCTGTCCTTATCCCTCTGATTTTGCAGTGTGTCCCATTATAACAAAGGAAGTTTGATAGCAATCTCTCCAATGATAATATGCACACTTAGGTGCAGAAGATGCTAACAGTAATCTATTCTCCTCCATGGTGTCTACTGTGACAGTCTCTACGACGTCTCAAGGGTTTAGCCCTCAAGTCACTTTAATTGATGACCGTAGATCAGAAGGTAATGTACACGCATCCACGAGCCCTCCACGAGACATTCAATGCCGTCGAAAGAAAAATATTCCAGAAACAGTCTCTTGATTAATAGTTTATTTATTGAAGAACAGTAAGATAATTCATAAAAGCTTCTTCTTGTATCAGTACATTTCAATCATACTCGTGGCCATGCCCGTGCATGGTCAAAAACTATGTCTCTCCCCCGATCATCATCAAACTAAACTAACTACTTGGGAGTCTGCGCCAGAATCCCAGCCGCAAACTACGCCCCAGACTAGGTATAACTCCCACCCACATAATAACAGGCAGATAAAAATTTAAAGTTAACTGGTTATAATTATAACATACTGATTTAAGCTAAACGCTACTACATACCTGCCACTAATTGTTCTGAGTATATAATGAGGCAATTGCTCGAGCTGAGCCCCTGCTGAGGTGGAAGGGCACTCACGCCTAGAGAGAAGAGAGCTGGTCAGCTCGAAGTAAGAGAGAGAGAGGGTTGTCCCAGGGTTCGTTATATATCCCAGGACACACCCCTGTACCCCATGACAACTCCTCCCTGCCATTGCCCAGTCACGTGATCGACTGCTGAGGGTTTGTGTAGCTAGTGGCCCAACCACCGGGTGCCGCCACAACATACCGATTTAAGCTAAATGGCTACGACACGGTCCTTTGTTAGAACATAAAACAGTACAGCACAAGAACATGCCCTTTGGCCCTGAAAGTCTGCACAAAACATGATGCCAAGATCAACTCTTATTTGACTGAACATAATCCATATCTCTCCATTCCCTGCATATCTATATGACCATCCAAAAATCTGTTAAATACAACTATCGTATCTGCCTTAACTACCACCCCCAGCAGCACGGTCCAGACATTCACCACCTATGTAAACAACTTACCCCGCACATCTGCTTTAAACTTTACCCCCCTCACCTTAAAACTATGCGTTCTAGTATTTAATTTCTCCATCCAGGTAAAAAAATTCTGATTGTCTACCATATCTATGCTTCTCCTAATTTTATATACCTCTATATACAATAGACAATAGATCTCTCCACAATCTTCGACATTTCAGAGAAAACAATCCAAGTCTGTCCAACATCTGAATAATCCAGGCATCATTCTGGTAAACATCCTCTGCACCATTTTCCAAAGTCTCTACATCCTGTCTGCAATGGGGCGATCAGAACTGCACACAATACTCCAAATGTGAGCTAAATAAAGTCCTACAAAGATGCTTCATAACTTCTTGACTCTTATACTCAATGCCTCAACTTTAAAAACAAGCATGCCATATGCCTTCCTTATCACTATCTACTTATGTTCCCACTTTCAGGGAGTTATGGACATGGATCCAAGATCCGTTTATAAATCAATGCTGTTGTGGCGTCAGCCTATAGACGGGCCACTTATGTTCGAACCCTCGTCAGGAGATACGAGGGCGGGCACGTGACGTCATGGGCTAGAGGGAGTGTCCTGGTACTTAAAGTTATCTCACCTCTAGACCTTGGTAGTCAACCGGTAGCTGAGCCCAAGAGAACAACCTCGCTCAGGTACAGCAACAATGTTAATATAGTTAGCGCACCAACCTAACGTGTCGAACCTGAAGAGACGACTGTTTGAACAGGCCTGACGTCTCACCTTTATTCACCACGTTTGGTGCCACTACATTGGTGACCCGCGACTGTCCAAATTGAAATTTGGATTTTTCCTGAAGCACGCAGCCTCGGGAGACCTGATGTCTGCAGCCGGCTGCCCAGCCCTGCAGAACAATGCTGCCGCCAACCCGGCCCTGCAGTGAGGTATGCCGCTACATCTGGGATGCCGCCACTTCCCCACCAGCTGCTGCTCACCGGAGCTGAGAAGCCGCGGCTGCTGCGGCTCTCCCGCTCCCGGCAACGGGGCAGGCCGCCTGGTGTGACGGCCGCCGAGCTCCTCCGCATTACCTGCCCGGAGCCGACCACCGGAGCAGAGAGGTTATACCAGCCGCTGCTGCCCCACCAGCTGCTGCAGGAGCTGCGAGCGTAGCAGCCTCCTGCCCACAGCAACGCCGACGCACGCCCGACGGCCCCTGGAGCGGAGAGAGTACCTGCCGCTCTCCCACTCCCGACAACGGCTCCAGGCCCTGCACAGCACCCGGGCCTCAACGCTCCAGGCCCTGCATCGGCCTCACCTCACCTGCACCGCACCGCGCCTCCCCGCGGCCACAGTGCACGCCCTGCCCTGCACCGCACCTGGCCCCGACGGCCACTGCCCAGGGCCTATCAACACACGATAGGGCGGGTTTACCTGGGGCGACAGCCGAAGACGCCCTTCTTCTCCTCACCGGCATGGACTCCGAAGATCCCTGGGCACTGGCTGCCTGTCCGGCCCATGGATTCAATCGCTGGTGAAGGCCGCCTCAGCCGGCCAGCAAAATGGCCACCGCGGCCTCCTAAAGCAAGCTGCCGCACGACTATGAAAATGGCCGCCGCGGCCGGCCGGAAGAGAAGCTCGAACTTACCTGACCGCCGTCCACAGCGCCACCTTCTGGCCGGATGCCGTCCCTGCAGCCTGACCACCAGCAACAGCGCCACCGTCAGATCGGCTGCTGTCACTGCAGCCTCACCGCCATCCACAGCGCCACCTTCCGGCCAGATGCCGTCACTGCAACCTCACCGCCGTCCACAGCGCCACTTTCCAGCCGGATGCAGTCCCTGCAGCCTGACCACGAGCAACAGCGCCTCATTCAGGTCGGAGGCTGTCACTGCAACACTGCACAGCTTTCCTATCCTGCACCTTGGACACTGGACAATTTGAACTTTGGACACTGATTGCTCACTGTAATTTGTGTTTTGCCTGTTCATTTTGTGATCACTGCATCACCACGCTGGGTTCAGCAATTGGTTTGTTTATTTTATTTAGTTTTTTTTCCCTCATTGTTGCCGATGTCTCCCAGCCGTTGCTGGGGGCCGTATTTCACAGGACTCTCCCTTAGCTGGTCGAGGAGATGCGACTGTGTCTCTTCCGTCCGGCGGCTTCTGCATCAGTCTCCCCACACCCCTCAGTACCTCGGGATCGCCCATGCAGAGCGTCACTGCGCCCGTGGGCCCCTCCGTCTCGACCCACGCCCGGGGGGTGTCCCCGACCCACATGCAGGAGCCGCCCTCGACCATGCTTTTCCTTTCTCCGGTCTGGGGGGGGTGTCCAGTGGCGTCAGCCTATACACGGGTCACTTATGGTCGAACCCTCTTCAGGAGATACGAGGGCGGGCACGTGACGTCATGGGCTAGAGGGAGTGTCCTGGTACTTAAGGTTATCTCACCTCGAGACATTAGTAGTCAATCGGTACCTGAGCCCGAGAGAACAACCTCGCTCAGCTACAGCAACAATGTTAATATGGTTAGCGCACCAACCTAACGTGTCGAACCTGAATAAACTACTGTTTGAACCGGCCTGACGTCTCACCTTTATTCACCACGTTTGGTGCTGCTACACTGTTATGGTAATAAATTGTATATTTCCCCCTTACATTTGACCTCCCAAAGTGGGTCACCTCACACTTGCTCAGATTAAACTCCATCTACCACTTTCTGGCTATTTCTCTATTTGTGATCTATCATCCACCACCCTACCCTCATTGATCATGCTGCAGCCTTCTCAGAAATGAATTGACATGGAATTTGTTTATTATAGTCCAACTGCATTCATTTTTTCAAGAAGTGTCTACTGAAGAAAAGGCCAGTGTTTATTGCCCTTGATAAGGTGGTGGTGAGGTATAATCCTTGAAAATATTATACTTTGCTTTGTGAGATGTAACTGAGCTTTTAAGCTGTGCACCAAATCATAATTACACTTATTCTTTTCCTCAGTCTAAATGTCTGATTGTTATACGTATGGCATTTCTGTGATAATTATTTCAAAATTATACACTTTTAAAATAAAAATAGTCTCTTCATGACAATTCTGCTGCCAATGTAAATTCCTCAAAAAGCCTAAATCTATATTTTCTCTCAGTACAATGTTTGACAAGTTGTTTATAATTAGTTTATTTTGTTTCCTGTTCCTCTTGGTCTGAATATTCTACAATCTGACTGGTTTCTTAGCCAATTGGTGACTGAATGCAAGACATCCTCTATACCTAACAGCAACTGGCATTGGGAAAAGGGAAATCCAAGCTTGGATTGTCTGCCTTCAAAGTCAAACGTTGAGTCACATCGCCAATGACCATATGTTCAGGGCAAATACATATTAATGTTCAAATCACTAAAGTAACTAAGTCTGCCTCTGAGACAACACTGCCACTGTCAGGTATTACAACTCAAGCCAAACATTCCCAACATAAACAGAAACATGTCACAAGAGAATCAAGTGGAACAGATATTCCAAACATTTATTTTGACATGGTCACCAAATGCTAACATTTAACTGCATTTATAGTCATAGTCATACAGCGTGGAAACAGGCCCTTCGGCCCAACTTGCCCATGCCAACCAACATTCCCCATCTTCACTTGTCCCACATGACTGCATTTGGCCCATATCCTTCTAAATCTATTTTATCCATATACCTGTCCAAATGTTTTTTTTTAATGCTGTGATAGTAACGGCCTCAACTACCTCCTCTCAGCTCATTCCATCATTACCCCCTTCGGTTCCGATTAAATCATTTTCCCTCCTCGCCTCAAACCTATGTCCTCTATTTCTTGATTCCTCTGCTCTAGGTAAAAGACTCTGTGCATTTACCTCATCTATTCCTCTCATGATCTTATATATCTCTATAAGAACACCACTCATCCTCCTGCGCTCCAAGTAATAAAGTCAAAGTCTGCTTAACCTCTCCCTATGGCTGAGTCCTGACAACATCCTCATAAATAATGTCTGCACCTTTTCCAGCTTAGCTGTCAAACAGCATACCATAAGCCAATTTTTTAAGATCCACCTTCAGAACCAAACTTGTTACCAAACCACTCTTATTGATAGGCACTGAAGTCACAGCAACAGAGATAATTGTCACTTAACACTTTCAGTGCTTCATTGGTGTGATGTTCAACATAATGAAACACTGTGAGGATGAGATAAGGATTAAAACAAAAATTAAGATGGAGACATGAGTGGCTGCAGATGTTGGAATCCTGAGCAAAAAACTAAATAATATTAGGATTATCAGAACATACCACAAACTTTGCTCAGAAGGGTAGGGAAAAGAAGAGGAGGGCAATAGTAATAGGGGACTCTATGGTTAGGGGGTCGGATAGGCGATTCTGTGGACGCAGTCAGAAGACCCGGATGGTAGTTTGCCTCCCTGGTGCCAGGGTCAGGGATGTGTCTGAACGCGTCCAAGATATCCTGAAATCGGAGGGAGAGGAGCCTGAGGTTGTGGTACATATGGGTACCAATGACATAGGCAGAAAAAGAGAAGAGGTCCTGAAAGGAGAATTTAGGGAGTTGGGAGGAGAGTTAAGGAGAAGGACCGCAAAGGTAACAATCTCAGGATTACTACCTGTGCCACGCGACAGTGAGAGTAGGAATGGAATGAGGTGGAGGATAAATGCGTGGCTGAGAAACTGGTGCAGCGGGCAGGGATTCAAATTTCTGGATCATTGGGACATCTTTTGGGGAAGGTGTGACCTGTACAGAAAGGACGGGTTGCACTTGAACCCGAGGGGGACCAATATCCTGGCGGGGAGATTTGCAAAGGCTACTGGGGAGACTTTAAACTAGAACGGTTGGGGGGAGGGACTCAAATTGAGAAAGCTAGTAGAAAATGTGGGAGGCAGGAGGCAGAGAAGGGAAGCACTCAGACCCAAAATGTAGGGGAGAAAGAAGAAAAAGATAATAAACAGAGAATAAGTGGTGGTGAGTTTCTTAAATGTGTATATTTTAATGCTAGGAGCATTGTAAGAAAGGTGGATGAGCTTAGAGCCTGGATTGACACCTGGAAGTATGATGTTGTGGCGATCAGTGAAACATGGTTGCAGGAGGGCTGTGATTGGAAACTAAATATTCCAGGATTTCGTTGCTTCAGGGGTGATAGAATTGGAGGGGCAAGAGATGGGGGTGTTCCATTGCTTGTCAAGGAAGATATTACAGCAGTGCTTTGGCAGGATAGATTAGAGGGCTCGTCTAGGGAGGCTATTTGGGTGGAACTGAGAAATGGGAAAGGTGTAGCAACACTTATAGGGGTGTATTATAGACCGCCAAATGGGGAGCGAGAATTGGAAGAGCAAATATGTAAGGAGATAGCAGATATTAGTAGTAAGCACAAGGTAGTGATTGTGGGAGATTTCAATCTTCCACACATAGACTGGGAAACACATTCTGTAAAAGGGCTGGATGGTTTGGAGTTTGTAAAATGTGTGCAGGATAGTTTTTTGCAGCAATACCTACTAGAGAAGAGGCAGTGCTGGACCTCCTGTTAGGAAATGAGACAGGTCAGGTGGCGGAGGTATGCGTCAGGGAGCACAAGGTCCAGTGATCACAATACCATTAGTTTCAATATAATTATGGAGAGGGTCAGAACTGGACCTAGGGTTGAGATTTTTGATTGGAGAAAGGCTAACTTTGAGGAGATGCGAAAGGATTTAAAAGGAGTGAATTGGGACATGTTGTTTTATGGGAAGGATGTAGAAGAGAAATGGAGGACATTTAAGGGTGAAATTTTAAGAGTACAGAATCTTTATGTCCCTGTTCGGTTGAAAGGAAATAGTAAAAATTGGAAAGAGCCATGGTTTTCAAGGGAGAGATCTACAATAATTATAGGCAGCATGGAGTAAATGAGGTGCTTGAGGAGTATAAAGAATGTAAAAAGAATATTAAGAAAGAAATTAGAAAAGCTAAAAGATATGAGGTTGCTTTGGCAAGTAAGGTGAAAGTAAATCCAAAGGGTTTCTACAGCTATATTAATAGCAAAAGGGCAACAAGGAATAAAATTGGTCCATTAGAGAGTCAGAGTGGACAGCTATCTGCAGAGCCAAAAGAGATGGGGGAGATATTGAACAATTTCTTTTCTTCGGTATTCACCAAGGAGAAGGATATGGAATTATGTGAGGTAAGGGAAACAAGCAGAGTAGCAATGGAAACTATGAGATTCAAAGAAGAGGAGGTGCGGACACTTTTGAAAAATATGAAAACGGATAAGTCTCCAGGTCCTGACAGGATATTCCCTAGGACATTGAGCAAAGTTAGTGCAGAAATAGCAGGGCCTATGACAGAAATATTTCAAATGTCATTAGAAATGGGAATAGTGCCGGAGGATTGGCGTACTGCGCATGTTGTTCCGTTGTTTAACAAGGGTTCTAAGAGTAAACCTAGCAATTATAAACCTGTTAGTTTGACGTCAGTGGTGGGCAAATTAATGGAAAGGATAATTAAAGATAATATATATAAGCATCTGGATAAGCAGGGTCTGATTAGGAACAGTCAACATGGATTTGTGCCTGGAAGGTCATGTTTGACTAATCTTCTTGAATTTTTCGAAGAGGTTACTAGGGAAATTGATGAGGGTAAAGCAGTGGATGTTGTCTATATGGACTTCAGTAAGGCCTTTGATAAGGTTCCTCATGGAAGGTTGGTTAAGAAGATTCAATTGTTAGGTATTAATGGTGGAGTAGCAAGATGGATTCAACAGTGGCTGAATGGGAGATGCCAGAGAGTAATGGTGGATGGCTGTTTCTCAGGTTGGAGGCCGGTGACTAGTGGGGTGCCTCAGGGGTCTGTGTTGGGTCCACTGTTGTTTGTCATGTACATCAATGATCTGGATGATGGTGTGGAAAATTGGATTAGTAAGTATGCAGATGATAATAAGATAGGTGGTGTTGTGGATAATGAGGTAGATTTTCAAAGTCTACAGAGAGATTTAGGCCATTTGGAAGAGTGGGCTGAAAGATGGCAGATGGAGTTTAATGCTGATAAATGTGAGGTGCTACATCTCGGCAGCACAAATCAAAATAGGACGTACATGGTAAATGGTAGCGAATTGAGGAATGCAGTTGAACAGAGGGATCTAGCAATAACTGTGCATAGTTCCCTGAAGGTGGAATCTCATGTAGATAGGGTGGTAAAGAACGCTTTTGGTGTGCTGGCCTTTATAAATCAGAGCATTGAATATAGAAGTTGGGATGTAATGTTAAAATGGTACAAGGCATTGGTGAGGCCAATTCAGGAGTGTGGAGTACAATTTTGGTCGCCTAATTATAGGAAGGCTGTCAACAAAATAGAGAGAGTACAGAGGAGATTTACTAGAATGTTGCCTGGGTTTCAGCAACTAAGTTACAGAGAAAGGTTGAACAAGTTAGGTCTTTATTCTTTGGAGCGCAGAAGGTTAAGAGGGGACTTGATAGAGGTCTTTAAAATTATGAGCGGGTTAGACAGAGTGGACGTGGATAAGCTTTTCCCATTGAGAGTAGGGAAGATTCAAACAAGGGGACATGACTTGAGAATTAAGGGACAGAAGTTTAGGGGTAACATTAGGGGGAACTTCTTTACTCAGAGAGTGGTAGCTGTGTGGAATGAGCTTCCAGTGGAAGTGGTGGAGGCAGGTTTGATTTTATCCTTTAAAAATAGATTGGATGGGTATATGGACGGGAAAGGAATGGAGGGTTATGGTCTGAGTGCAGGTAGATGGGACTAGGGGGAAGTAAAACATAATAATAATAATAATACATTTTTAAAAAAAAGTGTTCGGCATGGACTTGAAGGGCCGAGATGGCCTGTTTCCGTGCTGTTATGGTTATATGGTTATATGATAAGCCAGAGACACTTTCTTGATTACAGTCTAATAACTGTGAAAAAATTAATACTTAAATTTTGGAAAAAACCAGCAACCCCCACAATTAAAATGTGGATTACGGAAATGACCGAGACCTTGCATTTGGAAAAAATAAGATTTGTCTTAAGTGACAAACCAGAACTATTTTTTTAAAATACGGTCTCCATTTATTGAATTTTTAAAAAAGTAAACTGGTTTAACACACAATTAAAGTCACAACTTGAAGCTTCCGGTGGCGCTATGGCGACTTAAGACGTGCGCCATTTAGCTCCGCTCCGCAAAAATCGGAAAAACGGACAGAAATGATAAACGGACTGAAGAAAACCGCTTACCGGCAGATGCTTGTTGTTGCGTAAGTGACGTCAGCAGAAATCCACCCGACTCCAGTATTTTAAATGACCGGTAGACGGTACCCGAAAGGAATCTTCCCACACCACCTCCTAAAAGACCCAAAGCCACACGGGGGAAAAACTTCAAGTGGAAAGTGGGGATGTTTCTGAAGTCTCTACTTTGACTATGGAACAAGAGAAAACATCAAGACAAGCTTTGGTGGAAGATATTAAAGATGTATTGGGTGAAAAACTTGAAAAGCTGGACACGAAACTGCGTGAGCAACTTACTGTTGTAAAGTCGGACATCGCTGCTGGTAGAGCAGAAATATGTGATAAGATCGACAAGGTACAAGTCCACATAGAGGAGGTGAATTCCTCTTTGAGGGGGGAAATCAAAAGGATTGAAACAGACATTAGCAGCAAGTTAGAACCCATTCTCGTTACTTAAAAAAAACACAGCGAAGCCATCCGAGAATTGGAATCTGCTACTACAGAAATCACTCAGACAGCACAAAGACTGAAGACGGAATTGGAGCGTGTTTCTGGGCAACTTGCCAAGATGACTGAAAAATGTCTTGATCTCGAAGGGCGTTCTAAACGTCAGAATTTAAGGATTGTCGGGGTGAAGGAAGGAAAATAAATTGGTAAAGACACTCGTGATTTTGCGGCTCAACTACTCCAAGAGGTACTTAACCTGGATGAAAGACCAAAACTGGACCAGGCACACAGAGCTCTGAGAGCCCGGCCAGGACCCGCAGCTCAACCAAGGCAGCTGATTCTGAAGATACACCACTCCTACGTTCTCAAAGACATCATGAAGAAAGTGGCAAAAAAAAGAAATCTGATTTTTGAAGGGGATAACATACGAATCTTCAGAGATTACCCAGCCGAAGTTGTCAAGAAAATAGCACTCTTTACCAAGTCGAGAGTCATTCTGAGGGACTCACAAGATCTCACATACGGTCTAATGTACCCAGCCAAACTGAGAGTCACATATAAAGGGACTGAACACTTCTTTACTGATCCTGAGGAAGCATTTAAGTTTGCGCAAGACACTGCGGACTCCAAGGATAAGTAACTATTTTATCTAGCTATATCACGAAGGCACATTGAGCTTATCTTACGACGCCAATCAAGAAAACAAATATTTCCCCTCCCACCCGTGACCTGGCTGTCTCATTGGTCTGCTCTTCAAAATTAGACTGTTTCCAACCCGTTACTCTACCCTCCCTTGTAAAACTGATCATCACCATGAAACCTACTACCTGCCCCCTTGACACTGTCCCCTCTGCCCTCCTAAACGACGTCATTACAACAGCTGGTCCCAACATCCTCGCCATCTTCAACAGCTCTCTGGCCACTGGCACTGTACCTACCTACTTCAAGCATGCGGTGGTCCAACCAATCCTGAAAAAACCTAACCTCGACCCCACCTTGCCAAGCAACTACAGACCCATTTCTAAACTGCCTTTCCTCTCAAAAGCCCTTGAAAAGGTAATTTTAAGTCAACTTATACCTTACCTTCACCAAAACACTATCTTGGAAACTTTCCAATCAGGTTTCAGGGCTCACCATAGCACAGAGTCTGCCTTGTTGAAGGTACACAATGACCTACTGCTCACCGTTGACTCCGGCGACTGTGCAATTCTGCTCCTTCTTGACCTCAGCGCAGCATTTGATACTGTCGACCACACCATCCTAATTGACCGTCTCCGGTATGGGGTTGGTATTGATGGCACTGGCCTGAGCTGGTTCATCTCCTACCTCAAAGGTAGGAGTTTCTCGACTAACATAGGCAACTCTTTCTCCTCCCCAGCTAATCTCTGCTGTGGGTTCCACAAGGTTCCATCCTTGGCCCCATTCTCTTCTCCCTGTATATGCTCCCCTTAGGCCAAGTCATTGAAAGGCACGGCATTTCCTTCCATTGCTACGCAGACGATACACAACTCTATCTCCCCCTGAACCCCAAAAACCAATCAAATCTGTTTAACCTTACCCACTGCCTCGAGGACATAAAGTGTTGGATGGCCCAGACCTTCCTCCAATTAAACGAGAGTAAGTCTGAGGTCATCTTTCTCGGCCCCTCGGACTCAATCAAAATGATAGCAGGCAGCCTTGGAAGCCTTACCCAACTACTCAAACCTCACGTCAAAAACCTTGGCGTGATATTTGACTCAGCACTGAAATTTGACAAACAAGTCAATGCCGTGGTAAAAGCTAGCTTCTTGCAGCTTCGGACGATAGCTAAAATAAAACAATTCCTCCAGTTTGATGACCTCGAAAAGATCATCCACACATTCATCTCCTCCCGCCTAGATTACTGCAACTCCCTTTACACTGGCATCAGCCAATCTTCCCTGTCCCACCTGCAACTGGTCCAAAACTCCGCAGCGAGACTCCTGACAGGCACCCGAAAAAGGGACCACATCACCCCGATCCTGGCCTCTCTCCACTGGCTCCCTGTGCTGTTCCGTATAAACTTCAAGGTCCTCCTCCATGTCTACAAAGCCCTCAATGGGCTTGCCCCCACCTACATAAAAAGTCTTCTCACCCACCACTCCACCTCCAGGCCCCTCAGATTGGCCGACTTGGGGTTGCTGAATATCCCGCGGTCTAGGCATCTCAGGGGCGACCGCGCCTTTGAGGTTGCAGCCCCTAGACTGTGGAACAGCATCTCCTTTCCCATCAGTACTGCCCCCTCCATCGACTCTTTTAAGTCAAGACTAAAGACTTATCTATACTCCAAAGCCTTTCCTGACGTCCTCTCAGTGAGGGCTACATGTATATATGTATGTAGTTTGTTTTGTTTGTGCTATTCTTATAACAAATGTAAAGCACTTTGGCCAACGAGAGTTGTTTTTTAAATGTGCTATATAAATAAATGTGACTTGACTTGACAAGAGGACTATATCCTATTTACCCTGAAGTCATACTGTGTTTTTAATTCATTCTATCTGTATCCACTCATATAGTGGTTATAAAAGGGGTTAGGGTTTATACCGGGGCTTATAATTCTTTTATATTGTATGCATTTATATTGGGTCTAGATCTAAAATTTTCTTATAAGATGGCCGACATTATTGAATAAGTTTTGCTAAGTCTGGGGGAAGATTAGAGATTGAATTGGAATGCATGGGGAAAACTAGGGGAGGCATAGACAGGCAGAGTGGGAGGGAGAGAGAGAGATTATTCTGTCTCTGTACACCACAGCTGTATCAACAACCTGCTACAGGCTCTCTCCGAATTTTTTAATAGCTTATCTAATAGACTAATATACTAATACAAATAGGTTACGCATTAAGTCGTGTATTTTAACTTAACATCTAATATTTAATTACCAGAGTTACCAGATTTATGTCATGTTTTTATAGTGCATTCATATTTAATATGCGGTTATAAACCGCCCAATACAAAGCCGGTTAAAGGGTCAAACAGACCTCCTGACAGATTGCATGACAGAGCGAGAGGGAATACGGCAGTGAAAGGGAGGGGTAGGGCTAGAGCAGTAGAGAGTTAGAGGTAGAGGCAGGAAGAGTGAACGTGGGAGAGTTATTGAGAGTCATCGCAAGTGAGAATTAGTGAGAAATAGTTAGGGGAAGTCATGGAAAGTTAGGGGAGTCTAAGGAGTGATGGGGAAGGTGAGAGGCCCAGGGAGAGGGCAGAGGTTAAGAGAGAGAGAGAGGGATCGAGTATGCGTTGGGAGGCATTGAGTAAGTTGTGGCAAGATGTGGGGAAGTCTAGAGATTGTATTGGAACATGTGGGGAAGCTGGCGGGAGTTGAAGGGTGGTAGAGAAGGAGGGAGAGAGAGAGAGTACTTGCTCTGTCTACGCAACTGCAGCTGGAATTAACAAACTACTTTAAGTTCACCGACTTTGAATCGGCTAATAGTTTGACATATCAATATCAGTAAGCTATCTAACAAGTCTCATATATTAATCTAAATACCAAATATTCACCTACTTATTCAGTGTACAAAAAGATATCTAACCTTTTGGGAATTTGGTTTCCTCGACGAATTTATATACTGATATTTTTTTTACTCTGCTCTGTTCAGTCTTTTTTTTTTAACTCTTTAAGGAGCGGAGTTATTTGATATTAACATCTACGGACGTTAACAAGAATCATACCACCATGGGGGGGGCATGCACTCGCAGCATGTCTATATGCTGCAATTTCTGTTGTCTTTTTTTTTCACCTTTTAGTTTTTCTATTGGATACTTTATCTATCTTTGTTAATGCACTTTTTTCTGGGAGATACCTGCAGGGGACTGGAAAAGTGCTCACCCACCCAGCAACTAAAAGCTTCATTTTAAATATTGTGTTGCACCATTTGAAACAAAGGAAACCATGTAAGCTTTAAAATGCAAGACGATCCCACTAGGAAAATTGGAGGAATTACTTTTTGTAGTTGGAACGTCAAGGGCGTTAATGAGCCAATTAAAAGGGGCAAGTTTTTAACCCATTTAAAATCTATTAATACTGATGTCATATTTTTACAGGAGGCGCATCTTAAAGATGGAGCTCATAGCAGGCTGAAGGCTAACTGGATTGGTCAATTATACCACTCTACTTTTCTTTCTAAAGCAAGAGGTACTGCAATTTTACTTCGGAGTCACGTGAGTGACTACGTGAAGAACCCCGCCAGTGCGCCTGCGCGTCATTACGTCAGACGCCTTGACGCAAACGGACGTGAGGAGCAGAGCTCCTACAGTGGTTTGTAGTTTTTCAACTACAAGGTAAGTAAAAACTTTTTTCAGGTTTTCCAGGTCCGTTTACTGTGGGTCTATGGGGATTTTATCCACAGACGCCATGGAAAAAACGGACAGGGGGAAGAGGCGAGCGACACAGCCGACAGAAAGTCGGGAAAGTCAGGAGTCCGCGGTTAGAGACCAACCGCCTCTAAACCCCGGTACAGTCGCCAGCGGTGAGCATAGCGACTGTGGACCTGGGGCTGGTGAAAACACAGTCAGCGCCTGTCGGGCAAAAGACGAAGTTTAAATCCCAACGGCCCACGGAGGGAGTCCCAGGCAATGGAAGTAGCTCCAGGGCTAGATACTGCTTTCAAGCGTATTGCCCAAATAGAAAGCCTTTTACACAGGCTGTTGGAGCAAGTTCACTCAGGGAGGAGTGTACTGAAAGCCAAGCTGCTGGAAACAGCTCAAACAGCTCCTGGTACAGGGCTAGATACTGCTTTTGAGCGTATTGCCCAAATAGAAAGCCTTTTTCATAGGCTGTTGGAGCAAAGTTCACTCAGGAAGGAGTGTACTGTAATCCAAGCTGCAGGAGCAGCTTAACAGCACCTGGCTCAGGGCTGATGGAATGCACCCTCAGGAATGAGGAGCGTGCTACGGGTCATGAGATTTCAGACCCCGACTCTGACGGTGAGGCTGTACAAGGCGATGAACGGCAGCTGCCAGATGTTCCACCCCTGGCAGTAGGATTCGCTGCCCCGTCAGGGTCAGGAGAGCCATTAGGAGAAGAACTGGCCTCCTTAATAAATTACTTGGTTTACCATTAGCTGGAACAGCAGGAGATGGATGAGACGGCAAGAAGGCAGGAGACCCCAAGTAACTGTGGGTTGCTAAAAGCAGCAGCAGTGAACCAAATTATCTGGAATCAGTTGCAGAGAATATTAAAGCTGCTGGGTTCTGGAAAAACTGCTTTTACCAGAATAGCAGGTAACAACCAAAAGATGACGAAGTTGCATCAGCAAGCACTGGGGTTGCTATGCAGCACCCACTTCGAGATCAATTATCTGAGGAAAGTGCTATACGGCCTACTATGAATCCGAAATTCGCAGCACTCTGCAAACCAAGTAATATACAATTACCCAACTTACTCTTTGGAGAGGATCTCGGGAGACGTATTAAAGAGTTGGAAGATGAAGCGAAAACAGGATTGATAAATACATCAATGGTTGCAAAGTCTGTAAAGAGGAAGTATCCTTTCAGACGTCATACGAATCCTAGACCAGGACCAAGTCGCTCATCAACGCAGGGACGTAGCTGGCGGCCTGCAGCGGGAGTAAGGACCAGTGGTGGTGCTTCCGGGAGAATCCAGGGATCTCAGAATACTCAAATGACTCAAGAGGTAGGTGGACCTGGTTCTCAGGGGAACATACTAACTGGATTAAGTCCAAAAGTTGGAGGCAGATTACGTCTCTTCTATAAACATTGGAAGATTAGTTCAGATGTGGTAATTCTGAATAATATACAAGGATTTCGAATTGAATTCAATCCAAATTATGATTTGCCTGTCCATCATGTTCCTAGCAGAACTCTCCACTTTGCGAAGTAATGGAGGTTCAAGTTGCGCTTCAAAACCCTATATATAAAAGGTGTTATTAAAGAATCAGTCTACAAAATTCACCAATTTGGGTCAAATATATTCCCTCGATCAAAAAAGGATGGAGGATGTAGGATTATTATAGACTTGACAAGTCTGAATCCTTTTGTTCAGTGTCTGTTCACTTGCAAGATATGAAGTATTTTAAATTTACATGGATGAACCAATTAGGGCAGTTCAAAGCTCTGCCTAAAGGGTTAACGTTCCCTCCCAGAATATTCATAAAAATCAATTCTGGGGTTGCTGAGAGCCAGGGGCATGTATTAATGGCATACCTGGATGATGTCCTGATTATAGGAAGGACAAAGCAGTCAACAGAAGCATCTGTTGCAGTAATAAAATCAAACTTTTGAAAGTTTGGGGGTTTCTAAATTCATCCAAAGAAATCAAGGTTAAAAACATGTACCTCGATTAATTATTTGGGGTTCACAATTGATTTAGCCCAAATGCAAATTACTTTGCCCAGTGAAAAAAGGGTGGAGTTTATTAAAGATTGCAGTAATCTGTTAAACGAGCAAAAACCTCTAATCAGACAGGTGGCTCGAGTACTGGGAAAATTAGTAGATTCCCAGCAGTCCAGTATGGACCATTACATTATCAACAGCTGCAGAGAATTAAAGAACAGGCACTGAGAGTAAATGCTGGTCATTTTGATAGAACCATGCAAGTAACAACAAATGCTGTTTCTAAGCTGCAGTGGTGGATTCTACATGTCTCAAGCAGTTCAGGCAAAGTGCTGATTGAACAACCTTCCATGATATTACAAACTGATGCCAGTGCACTAGGATGAGGTGCAACTGACTTAACATGGAGCTGCGAAGGCAGATGGAATCAGGAAAAGTTAGTGTTACTGCAGACATGGGGAATTCCCTATTTGGAGCTTTTAGGAGGTTTCTATGGACTCCAGGCTTATGGTTCTAACACAACTAAAAGGAAGGTTCAAGTTCAAATTAATAAACACAACAGTAGTTGCCTATATTAATGATATGGGTGGAATTAAGTCGGTGTCATGTGACAAAATGGTTAAATCAACTTGGGTCTTGGTGTATTGAAAAGAACATTTGGATTTCAGCTATCTATCTACCAGGTAGAATGAACACGATAGCAGACACCAGGTCACGAAAAGTTCCATGATAATAAAGAATGTATGTTGAATCAAGAGGTATTCAATGATATAGTAATCAGATTTGGAATGACCGACATCGACTTGAATCATCAGCTATCGAGATATGTCTCATGGAAACCAGATCCAGGAGCAGTGGCGATTGATGCTTTCTCGCTACATTGGGGTGGTATGTTTTCATATATATTTCCACCTTTCTGCCTCATAAGCCAATGTTTGCTTTAAATCAGGCAAGATGCTGCTTCAAGGGTATTGGTAGTACCAGATTGGCCTATACAGCCATGGTATCTGTTGATATTAGAATTAACAACACAAATGTTGATGAAAGTCCCAAAAAGGAGTAATTTATTGCTGCACCCTGTAACAGGGTAACAACATCCATTATATCATCGTTTGGATTTGTTGATTTGCAGGTTTTAAGAATGCCTTTTTCTGGGACGAGGACTGTCTGAGCATACTGTGGACATGCTTACGGCAGCCGGGAGGAAGAGCACTCAAAAACAGTACCTTTCTTATATTAAGAAATGGGAAGAGTTCTGTGTACAAATGAATGTGCAATAAAGTACTGCAGATATTTCAAATGTTTAGAATTTCTGTCAAAACTTTATTATGATGAAGGTCTGAGTTGTAGTGCAATTAATTCAGCCAGAAGTGCATTGTCCTCATATTTGGTTCTGGATTCAGAAAGAAACTCAATTGGGTCACACCCAATTGTTTCCAGACAAATGAAAGGAATCTTTAATTCCAAACCACCGAAACCTAGGTACGTGATAATCTGGGATGTAAGTGTGGTACTGAAACTACTTCGTGAATGGTCATCAAGTGTGTCTTTACCTTTGGTCAAGCTCAGTATGAAGGTATTCATGCTTATGGCATGAGTGACAGCACAACGAGTGCAAACACTTGGAAAATTACAAATAGACAGTATGGAAGTAACTGAAGACAAGGTTACATTCTATATCTATGACCTACTAAAGTAAATTAGGCCAGGTGTGACAGGATTTAAAATTATGCTAGCAGCATATCCAAATGATCCATGTCTCTGTATTAAGACATATTTATTACAATACATTGAGGTCACAAAGAATTTGAGAATACGGAAACTGGGTTGTTGATCACACACAAGAAACCACACAAGAGAGTTTCAATACAGACTATTTCCAGATGGATAAAAGAAGTCTTAACAGCTGCTGGTATTAACACTTATGTTTTTACGTCTCACTCGACTAGGGCAGCAGAAACGTCGGCGGCCAGGGCAAAAGACGTCCCCGTCGACCATATCCTCGCAGCCGCCGGGTGGTCCAATGAGTTGATGTTTCAATATTTTTACCATCGGCCTATTGTTAATGCGGGGTTGTTTGCAGAAACTATTTTAAGTTCTGTGTAAATTCCTCTGGTTTAAAGGGGATCTGATTAATTTCATTATTGAAATGAATTACTGCATTTGTGGTACAAATGTTATTATGAATGCATGATTGATTATTCTCGTTCCGAGTCAATCTATGCAGTGAGAAGCCGGGATTGATCCATGGCATGAAATCACAAAGCTTTAAAATCTTCACGTAGTCACTCACGTGACTCCGAAGTAAAATAGTAAGATTAATCGAGAACTTACCTAAGTTTGAAGTTTGATCTTTATTTTATGAGGAGTTACGTGGGTGATTACGTGCCCACCACGACCCTACCCTCTATCATAAAGGTCAGATGGAAGTTCTTGTATTACTCGTTTTATTATGAGACTATATTACTTCGGTTGTTGTTTTTTGTGATTTCACACCGCTGCTTTGAAGATTGACGCGCAGGCGCACTGGCGGGGTTCTTCACGTAATCACCTACGTAACTCCTCATAAAATAAAGATCAAACTTCAAACTTAGGTAAGTTCTCGTTTAATCTTACTAATATAATTCGTAAAGGCACACCATTTAAACACAAATCCACTATAGCCGATAAGGAGGGTAGGTACATTATAGTATCTGGGGAGCTATACTCAACCCCACTTACTATGGTGAATATCTATGCTCCTAATTTTGATAACCCACAATTTTTTAATAAAATAATCAACATAATTTCAGACTCCAGCCAACAAAATCTGATAATTGGAGGAGACTTCAATTGTGTATTGGACCCATATTTGGACAAATCTTCACAGCAAAGGAGATACATTACAAAATCAAGTGAACTTTTAAATACTTACATAAAAAACACAAACATAACCGATGTATGGAGGATTGCTAATCCATCCGGAAGAGAATATTATTTTTATTCTGGTGTTCACAAAACGTATACACGAATTGATTATTTTCTGGTGGACGCAAAATTGATCCCTTTTACAATCAATCCTAAATATCATAACAACATAATTTCTGACCATTGTCCATTAACTTTCTCCTTAAAACTAGGAATGCATAATAAAAACACGTTTTGGAGATTTAATCCACAAATATTAACTGAGCCAGGTTGCTGTGATTATCTGAAGCAACAGATGGAACTATTTTATGAGACAAACGACACACCTGGTATTTCGGCTTCTTTATTGTGGGAATCTTTTAAGGCCTTTATCAGAGGATCTATCATTTCATATCAAGCTTATCAAAACAAACAAAAAAACAGGTCGGAACAACTGGAATTAGAAATACAGATTAAACAGCTTGATTCAAAAAACGCGATTGATCCATCTACTGTTAAACATAATAAGATTGCAGCATTAAAATTCAAGTTAAATCAAATCCTCTCCGCAAAAGTTGATATTATTTCAATACACTAAGCAAAAAAATGTCGAATTTGGTGATAAACCCCATAAACCTCTGGCACGCCAGCTGAGAAAAATGGAAAAAGATCACACCATTCAAAAAATCTGATCAGAAAAAGGTGAGCTGCTTACACTTCCTAAAGATATTAACGAAAGATATTAACTAAAATTCTATCAAAATTTATATGCATCTAAAACTTCAGCCGAATCCACAAAGATCAAAAACTTTATTGACAATTGCAACCTTCCATCACTCAATGAGGTGGAACGAGAAGAATTAGGAGTGGAGATTACAGTAAAAGATATTGAAGAGACTATCAAATCACTGAACAATGGGAAAACGCCAGGTCCAGATGGGTTCAGTAATGAATTCTATTTAAAAAATTCATGAATTAATTCCCCCACGCTTATGATCCCTTTATATACACGCTTTTAAAGAACAGACGTTACCACAAACCTTAGCTGCATCAACCATTACATTGATACTTAAAAAATATTTTTTTAAAAGCTTGAAGAGCCAGGATCAGACAGAGCAATAGCTCTTTTAAATACAGATCAGAAAATATTAGCAAGACTTTGGCAAGAAGACTAAGTTGGTACATTAGTAAACTAATACACTCAGACCAAACTGGGTTTATACCTAAGCGACATTCGTTATATAATTTGAGACGTCTGTTTAATATAATGTATTCACACAGAAAGATAAATGAAGATTTAACAATTATTTCTTTAGACGCAGAAAAAGCATTTATCAAGTGGAATGGGACTATCTCTTTACAGTATTGGAAAAATTCCAACTAGAAGAAAATTTTATCTCATGGATAAAGTTGTTATATAACAATCTGACTGCCAGAATATTAACTAATCAAATTCTGTCACCTAAATTTCAATTAACCAGGGGTAATAGACAAGGATGTGCTCTTTCACCAATGCTATTTGCCCTTGCCATAGAACCCTTAGCTGAAAGTATAAGAGTACATCCAGGCATTCATGGCTATGATACTAAACATACCAATAACAAGATTTTGTTATATGCAGACGATGTACTTTTATATATTACCAACTCTCAAGTCAGTATCCCAAATATATTAAACCTTATAGAACAATTTAGTTCCTTCTCAGGGTATAGAATAAACTGGAATAAAAGTGAAATTATGCCAATAAAAGCTCAGGACCCTTCACATCTCCTAAAATTTCCCTTTAGAATTGTCACTAAAAAATTTAAATACCTTGGAGTTTATGTGACTAGAAAATATACCTCTCTATTCCAAACAAATTTTCCACCATTAATTACTAAATTAAATGCCCTTATTCAATTTTGGAAAACACTTCCTATTTCCCTTATAGGTAGAGTAAATGCTATAAAGATGATTTTCCTTCCACAACTCCTTTACCTATTTCAATCAATACCGATTTATCTCTCTAAAAGTTTTTTTATTTTTTAACTTGACTCTGTGATTACAAATTTTATCTGGGATTATAAAACCCATAGAATTCACAAACGACATTTATGTAAACCTAAAGAAAACGGTGGATTAGCACTCCCCAATTTTCTTTTCTACTACTGGGCAACTAATATTAAAAATGTAATCTACTGGATGGATGATACATGTTAACAAGTAAACTGGTTACAAATGGGGAGGGAAGATTGTCGCCTTTTAATATAGGCACTACTCTTCTTTCTCCAATACATCTAAATAAATCAACCTATGAGCAAAATCCAATAATTCATTCACCCTACGAATTTGAAAACAGTTGAAATCAACTCTCAAATTGAGAAATTTCTCTCTCCTACCAATCGGCAACAATCCCTCATTTAAACCGTCTACCTTAGAAAAGGCGTTTGCACAATGGAAAAACTCAGGAATCAAAACACTGGGAGATCTTTACGAGAAGGGGATCTTCCTCTCGTTTGAAGAATTACAGGAAAATATCATTTGAAATCTAGTAATTTTTTTAGATATCTTCAAATCCGAGACTATGTGAAAAAACACACAAGACTGTCATTCTACGGGCCCAGATATATTAGACGAATGCATGAATAGAAAGGCGGATACAAGTAAGTTAATATCCTACATTTACAATACCCTTTTAACTGCACACATCCCATCTTCTGAAAAGCTTAGGCGAGCATGGGAAGATAAATGGGTTTACTAATCTCAAAAGGATAGTTGGGAGGAATGTCTTTTATACATACATTACTGCTCTCTTAATTTTAGGCACTCCGTGATACAATTTAAAATACTGCACAGACTATTACTCAAAGTCCAAATTGAACAAGAACTTCCCAAATGACTCTCCTATTTGTGATAAATGTCTCCTCCAAGAAGCGACTACAACCCATTCTTTTGCTTCCTGCACAAAGTTACAAAACTTCTGGAGGGGAATATTTAATACCTTTTCCAAAATACTTAAAATTAAATTGGACCCAGATATAAAACTGATCATATTAGGTATGTCAGAGGCCTGCTCTAAGCTAACGATATTTCAAAGACGTTTCCTCAATTACGGCCTAATAATGGCGAAAAAATTAATACTTAAATACTTAAAATTTCTCTATACGCAGATGATGTATTAATTTACATTACAAAACCAGAAATTAGTATTCCAAACTTATTAAAGCTAATAACCCAATTTGGTTCACTTTCAGGATACAGAATAAATTGGAATAAAAGTGAAATTATGCCAATAAGGGAACATAACAAACAGATAATACAACAATTTCCATTTAAAATAGTAAAGGAAAAATTTAAATACCTAGGTATTTATGTAACTAAGATATATACATCATTATTTAAAGCAAATTTTCCACCATTACTGAATAAACTACATAAGAATATTCAATACTGGAAAACACTTCCTATCTCAATGGTTGGCAAAATTAATGCCATAAAAATGATTTTTTTACCGCAAATATTATACCTTTTTCAGACAATTCCGATATATCTGGCAAAAAACTTTTTTTTAAAACTGGACTCTATTGTTAATGATTTTATCTGGGATTATAAGAATCATAGGATAAACAAAAGACATTTGTGTAAATCAAAAATAAATGGAGGCTTGGTTTTACCCAACTTTTTGTTTTATTTCTGGGCAGTTAATATTAAAAATATGAATTTCTGGTTGGAAGAAATAGATCATCAACCAGACTGGTTAAAAATGGAAAAGGAAGATTGTTTACCTTTTGATATCGGCTCGATATTATTTGCTACGTCTAAATTAAACAAAAAAATTTATAGGGAAAATCCTATAATATTTAGTGCTATACGAATTTGGAAACAATTAAAAAAGACATTAAAATTAGATAATTTATCACTTTTTCTTCCAATTGTGAATAACCCTTTGTTTAAGCCTTCATGGTTGGACGGGGGTTTTACACAATGGAAGAATTATGGAATTAAAAATATGGGACAACTTTACAAAGAAGGCACTTTTCTGACATTTCAGGAGTTGCAACAGACTTATGGACTTCGAGGAAATGATTATTTCAGATATCTTCAACTTAGAGATTATGTAAAATCGAATACTCAAAATTTTCGAATTAGAAATTCAGAAATTCTTGATGAATGTTGGAACAAACATCCTAATACAGAAAAATTAATATCTTATATATATAATATCTTATTAGACAGTGACATTCCATCGACGGATTTACACAGACAAACATGGGAAAAAGAATTAAATCAAATAATAACGAAAGATACTTGGGAAGAAAGTTTGCAACACATACATCAATGTTCATTAAACGCCAGACATTCTCTAATACAATTTAAAGTAATACATAGGTTACATTATTCAAAAACAAAACTACATAACATTTTTCAACATATCTCACCTATATGTGATAAATGTCAACATTTAGAAGCTACCTTATCTCATATGTTTGCAAACTGTATAAAAATTAAAAAATTCTGGGTAAATATTTTCAGTATAATATCTAAAGTAACCAGCACACAATTGGACCCAGATCCAAAATTAATAATACTTGGAATATTAGAATTAAATCAAACATTTAGAACAACACAAAGAAACTTTATTGATTATAGTTTAATAACAGGAAAAAAATTAATTCTAAAATTTTGGAAAGGCCCTACGACCCCCACAATCAAAATGTGGATTATAGAAATGACGGAGACCTTAAACGTGGAAAGAATCAGATTCTCCCTGTTGGACAAACAGGAATTATTCGTTGGAACATGGTCTCCTTTTATTGATTACTTAAAGGGTCAGAACAGTTCAGCACAGGAACCTGACTAGCACCCAGGCTAAAGAATGGATGAAATGCTATATTTAGAAATGTACGAATATATCTCGAATGAAGTTTTCTATTTTAATAAATTTTTCCATTCTTCTTTAACTATCTTTTTTCCTTTTTTTTGTATTTTTTTTGTATTTTTTTTTTGTTTTTGTTTTTCTTCTCTTTCTTTTCTTTCTTTACTTCATCTTTCTCTTTAGTTCTATTTAGTTTTTTTTTAAAAAGGCAAAAGGTATTGGAGACAATGTAATAATAATTGACAATATTATCAATTTAAAAATGTAAGACTGTAATGATGTAACTAGGCTGTGTACATATCTCCAATAAAAACAGACAGTCCCCACAGTGAAGATGTGAATTACAGATATGTCCGAGACACTACACTTGGAAAACATTAGGCTTGTCTTGGCGGAAAAAAACAGATCAATTTCTTAAGACATGGATACCCTTTACTGAATTTTTACAACAACAGAATGGTGAAACACAAATTTAAATCTGAATCCGATGTTATGATGGGTGAGTGGGGGGGGGGAAGGTATATCTCCATCTTTTCTTTTCTTATTTCCTTTTCTTTCCTCTGCACAGCTTTGGTAGCTATGGGGTCTTTTTCTTGTTCTTTTCTACTTCACCTCTTCATTCTTTCTTTTCTTCTTTCCTAGTTTTCCTTTTTTTTCTTTTTTCTTTTTTTTTAATTTAGGTTATAAGGTTAAAAATGAAGCTGTACAATAATTGTATAATTGTGATGCCGATCGTTTTATCCTTGTACAATTGCTTCTAATAAAAATAAATTTAAAAAAAACTCACAACTTGAGTTTAGGGTTGGATGAACAACTATACTCAACATCTCACAGATCTATCTCCATAATCTTTATATTTGTAATCTCCTTTCTTTCTTGCATTTTTTTCTTTCTATTAGTTTACAGTTTCTCTTATCTCTTTCTTTCTCTATTTCTTTTCTTTAAAAAAACTTTAAAAATTGAAGCTATGTAAGAACTTTGTAACCAGTTTATTATCATTTGTACATATGCTTTCAATTAAAAAAACCAAAGTGTTAGAAGAACTCAGTGGGTCAGGCACCATCCCTGGAGGGAAATGGACTGATAACGTTTCAGGTTGGGACCCCACTAAAATAAGTGAACACCTTTGGAACATTGGTATTGTCGGACCAGCAGATTTTTTTGGCCTATCAGTTATCAGTACCCAAACAGTTTATTTTCCTTGTGTGTTACCCAGTGGTATGCTAATTTTCCAGTGAACCTGGTGAGTATAAAGGGGGCAAGAAATACACTTGTATAATAATACGTCCTCTGGTCACAACCCCAACCCCAGCTGCAATTGCACTATGGAGTTCCAGCTCTGTCCACACACCCACCTTACTTGTTCCCCGGCTCACATTCCGGATAATGAGTGGACTAGGTGTCGAACAGTCAGGGGTTTCCAGGCGATCAGAAATGGGAATTTTATTGTGCATCACAAAAACATATCAATGACAATGGTTGTACAAACAACAAAGTGCTGAAGGAAATCAGCGGGCCAGACAGCATTAGTAGAGTTAAATGGATGTTTTGAGTCAGACCCTTCTTCAGACTAAAAATGTTCTTCAGTTATTCTGATATTCAAATTGACATTCATAAATCAAATTAATTTGCGTTAATGCTGTTTGGTAAAGGAATTGAAAATATACTTTACATAATCACTGGTTGCAATTACTCTACAATTAACTTTAACAATGTTTATGTACCAATAAAATGATTGATATAGTTAGGTTTCAAAATTTGGTTGTGAAAAGATTCCAATTATTATAACTAGGTCAGAACCTTCACAGTGAACCTTCACAGTGAATGGTGGGGCCCTGGGGAGTGTTGTCGAGGAGTACAACACTCTAGGGATCTAGGAGTACAAGTACATAGTTTCTTGAAAGTGGCGTCACAGATTGATAGGGTGATCAAGTGGGCTTTTCATACATTAGTCTTCATCAATCTGATATTGAATATAGAAGTGGGACATTATGTTACAGTTGTACAAGAGATTGGTGAGGCCACACTTTGAGTACTGTTCTGGTTTGGTAACCCTGCTATAGGAAGGATGTCATTAAGCTGGAAAAAGGGCAGAGAAGATTTGCAAAGATGTTGCCAGGACTTGAGGAACTGAGCCAGAGGGAGAGGTTGGGCAGGCTAGGACTTTATTTCTTGGAGCGCAGGTAGCTGAAGGGTGATCTTATAAATATGTTTAAAATAATGAGTAGAATAAATAGGGTGAATATACAGAATATTTTAGAATAGTGGAATAAAAAACAAGAGGACATATGTGTAAGTTGAGAAGGGCAAGATTTAATACAAACTTGTTTTATGAGGGCCAACATTTTCACTCAGGATGATGGGTATATGAATTGAGCTGCCAGAGGAGGGAGATGAGGCAGATACTATAACATCATTTAAAATACATTTGGATGGGTACATGGATAGGAAATGTTTAGAGGGATATGGGCCAAACGCAGGCAAATGGGACCAGCTTAGATGGGGCATCTTGGTCGGCATGGACGAATTATGCCAAAGGGCCTGTTTCCACGAGGTATGACTCTAACTATAAGGGCATAGAAATTCCACCTCAGCACATTTTCTGTGCTGTGCCAAGGAATTGTTTTTAAACTATCTGGGCTAATTGCATCACACAAATGCACGTATTATACCAAATGGAGGCCAGGTGTCCTTCTTCTTCCATATATGTTCTTATTAAATTTTTGCAGTAAACGAGCATCTCTAGCCTCTCATCAACTGCTCAAGTCCTCAGAAAACACACCACTCCCTATTCAATTGCTGGAGCTTTACATGCTGCTAACAAACAGTCTAACCCTGCGATCTGTAATTTCAATCTGGACCCTCTGTGCCTGTCAGACTTGCGAGGGCTGTTCAACATGCACACTTACATCAAATAGTAACGACTTAAACGCAATGGCTTTAATACTGAAACATATCTTATCCTCTGGGTTGATTTCTGCTTGGTATTAGAGATCCCAAACTCACATTGGCCTTTGAAGGGAGCCCCAGGTGTTCATCTTCTTCCAAATATGCTTGTCTTTACTTTTTTTGCAGTTAAAGAGCATCTCCAGTCTCTCATCAACTTCTAAAGTTCTCAGCCTGCAGGAAACACCCAGCTTGACTCCCTATACTGCAGTTACCCAGACAAATTAACTATATTACAACGTGCTCCTGATGTGCCTTTTAAACAGTGGCAAGGCTTAAGGTAGTCAAGAAATAATTAATTATCACAGTAAACACAGTTTTATGTAGCTACTGTGGTGAATTCTAATGTCCAGGAAGTTGATAGTGGAGGACCATTGCAATGTTCAATGTCAAATGACAAGAATAAGTAGTTAGACATTATCTTGTTGAAAATAGTTATTGGTACATGAGTGGCATACATATTACTTGCTTGGATTTTACACAAGGCAGTCAATGATGTTGCCATACAGAAGCTGTCACATAATATTTCATCAGTCCCAAAAGTTGATAATATCATGAGTAGAACTGAAAATAGGAATAAATGAAGCATTTGCTGTTCTACCTGTCTCTTGGGGACTGCTTCAGAGATCAGATTCAGATGAAGCATTTTAATAGTATTTAAACAAATGGGAAGGTAAGCTAAGGGAATAATGCAAAAAGGATACAAGGAGGACCTTGTCAAAGGATGACTGGAAAATAGAACATAGTGAATGAGATTAGTAGATTTTTGGACTCATAAAGGAATAAGAAGATGTAGGGATAAGGTGAAATAGTGCAATTGAGGTGCAAATTTACCATGAATTTACTGAAAAAGGGGCTTATTTTTTTTATAATGTATCTTTAAGTTAAATATATTTTGGAAATTGTATTACAAGAAGTTGTTTAAAGATTTAAATACATCTTTGAGCGATTACATATAGATAGGATTTAACATCTCACTAAAGTATTAAGTGACTGTTCATGATATTTATTGTAAATTCCAGTTGATTTCCTGGATCTGTCTAAAGTATGAATAGTAAGATTAAACGAGAACTTACCAGTTTGAAGTCTGATCTTTATTTTATGAGGAGCTACGTTGGTGATTACGTGAAGAAGACCCGTCAGGGCGCCTGCGCGTCAATCTTCAAAGCAGCGGTGTGAAATCACAAACAACAAGAACGAAGTAATATAGTAACATAGTAAAAATGAGTAAATTTAGAACTTCCATCCGACCTTTATGAAAGAGGGTTGGGCGTGGTGGGCACGTAATCACCAACGTAACTCCTCATAAAATAAAGATCAAACTTCAAACTGGTAAGCTCATTTAATCTTACTATTTTACTTCGGAGTCACGTGACTACGTGAAGATTTTAAAGCTTTGTGATTTCATGCCGCAGATACAAATCCCGGCTTCTCACTGCATTGATTGACTCGGAACGAGAAATAATCAATAATGCATTAATAATGACATTTGCATGACAAATGCAGTAATTCATTTATTTGAATAATTTATTAACAGTATCCACTTTAACCAAGGAGAATTTAAGCAGAACTTAATATAGTATCTGCAAACAGCCCCGTATTGGCAATAGGCCAATGGTAAAAGTGTTGAAACACCAACTTATTAGATCACCCGGCGGCTGCGAAAATATGGTCGACGGGACGTCTTTCGTCCTGGCCGCCAATGTTGCTGCTAAATCGAATGGGATGTAAAAACATCACTGTTCACACCTGCAGCAACCAAGACTTGTTTTAACCATCTTGGAATAGTCTGAACTGACACTATCTTGTATGGTTTTTCGTGAATGATAAACAATCTTGTTTTCATATTTCATAAGACCTTTGTAGCCTCAATGTATTGCAACAAATATGTCGTAACACATAGACATGGATCCATGGAATATGCTAATAAAACACTCTTGAATCCTGTCACACCTGACCCTACTTCATTTGAGTAGGTCATAAAATGTAAAACATAACATAACACTGAGGTACTTCCATCCTGTGTATCTGTAACTTTTGTAATGTCTGCACTCTCTGTGCTTGTTACAAGTGCCATAAGCATGACTACCTTCATGCTGAACTTGGCCAAATCAGAATCGTACCAAGAGTCCATTGATGAAGTAGCTTAAAACCACTCTATATTCCAGATTGCCATACCTAGGTTTAGAAGGTCTGGACTTAAAATTCCTTTCATTAATCTGGAAATGAAAGAACGAGACTCAACAGGATGTCTTTCCGACCTCATCAATAAAAAAACGAGGACAATGTACTTCTGGCTGAATAAATCACACTATAACTCATCCCCTCAAATAGAGTGTTGAGAAAACCTAAGACATTTGAGACATGTGCCGTACAACATTCCATATACTTTTGTACACAGAAAATTTCCCCCATTCTTTACATAATGGGAAAGCAGCATTTACAGTCACAAACTCAGATTCACAAATGTACTGTTTTTGAGTGCTCTTCCGCCAGACAGCTGTAAGCATGTCCACAGTATGCCCAGACAATCCTCTTTTGAAAACCTGCAAATTAAACAGATCCATACAGGCATATAACGGATGTTCATCTCCAATTATCGGATACACCAGTAAATCCCTTCTTTTGGGAACCTTTATCAGAAACTGTGTCATTAATTCCAATATCAAAGGAACCATGGCTGCGTAGACCAGACCGGTACCACCAGTACCCCAGAGGCAGCATCCTGCTTCATTTTAAGCAGACACCGCTTTATGAGACAGAATGATGAAAAATGCATATAAAACATACCACCCTAATGTAGCGAGAAAACATCAATCGCTATTGTCTCCCGATGTAGTTCTCATAACACATATCTCTGTAACTGGTGATTGAGTCTGGATGGAAACAAGTCGTATCTGGCTTCCCAAATCTGACTACTATATCATTCAAATCTTAAGATTCAACATCCATTCTTTGTTATCATGGAAATTCCCGTAACCTGGTGTCTGCTACTATATTGAATCTACCTGGTAGATAAATAGCTGAAACCAAATATTTGTCAACACACCAAGTCCAGATTTGATTAGCCAATTTGTCACATGACACCAACTTAATTCCACCCATACAATTAATACATGCCATTGCTGTAGTATTGTTAATTTGAAGCTGAACATGCAGATTAGTTGTATTAACAACAAGCTTGGAGCTCATAAGCCTTCCAATAGCTGTAAAACGTTGATTCTGCATGTCTGCAAAAATAATGCCTCTTCCATATTCCATCTGTCCACAGATGGATACCATCTCAGTGGCACCAATCCTAGTGCACTGACATCAGTCTGTAAGACCATGGAAAGCTGTTCAATCAGTATCTTGCTTGAACTACTGGAGACATGTTAAATCCACCACTGCAAATCAGAAGCAGCATTTGTTGTTTAACTGCATGGCCTATCAAAAATGGCCACCATGCATCTTAGTGCCTTTTCGTTTTGCCATCTGTAGCTGCTGGTAGTACAATGGCCCATATTGTTTTGCTGAAAATAACACTAATTTTCCTAGCAAGCTGGCCACCTGTCTTAATTGAAGATTGTTGCTTTTTCAACAGCTTATTGGAACCATCAATCAGCTCTACCTTTTACCCTGGGTAAGATTACTACCATGTCAATTGAATCAATTGTGAAATTAAAATAATCAATTGTTAACCTTGATTTCTCTGGCTGAATTAAACCCAAAACTTTCAAAAGTGGATTGAACAATTGAGAGAGATAACTCACTAATCCTCTTGTTTGTCTTAATTAGGACATCATCCAGTTAAGCCATCAACATCTGTCCTTGGACTCTAATTAGCCCCAAAAATTGGTTTTACCAATTTCGTGAAATTCTCGGAACTGAAGTTAACCCATTAGACAGAACTTTGAATTGCCATAATTGTTCATTCAGATAAATTTCAAATATTTTTATCTTACAAATGAACAGACACTAAGTAATATACATCTTTCAGATCTATAGGTGCCATATAACATATTTTGAAATAAGTTGTTTGGCAGTCTCAAAATCTCAAATTTGAAGTGTCTATACTTCAAAAAATGTTAAAGACTTGTCAGATCTAAAATACTCCTCACCTTTTTAGGTCGAGAAAATTTAAAACACAATTTGGTGGTTTTGATAAACCAACCTTTCAATTACTTGTTTATAGACAAGCTTTCAAATTCAGCTTGAACCTCCATCACTTCTTTTTGTGAAATTGGAGTGTTCTGCTAGGAACATGCTGGATGGCAAATTACTATTTGGATCGAATCAATTCGAAACCTTTGAATAATACTCAGAAAAATAAATCTGAAGTAATTTGCTTCCAATATTTGGCTGTTTTTGCCTTAATATGTTCCCATGAGAACCAGGTCCACCTACCTCCCTTATCACCTGAGTGACCTGTGGTCCCTGGCTCCTGCCAGGAAAAACCCATGCTTTTTCGTGTTCCCGCTGCAGAACACCAACTGCGCCCCTGCTTCAATGGTTGACTTGTTCCTGGTGTAGGTCCAGGATTTTGTATGATGTCTGAAAGGATACCTCCTCTTCACAGACTTGCCGACCATTGATGTTTTGATCAACCTTGCTGTTTTTGTTTCATCATCCAACTCTTTCCCATGTTTCGTGAGGTTTTTTCTCTGAAGAGTAAGTGGAATGACTGCACATTGCTGGGCTTTACAGAGTTGCTGCAACCTGGGGCTGATGGTGGGCCGAATGGCATACTTCCTGAAACAATTCATCTCGAAGTGGGCGCTACATAGCAACCCTAGTGTCACTTGATGCATCTCCATCCCTGGCCTCCATCCATTGTTCTTGCAAAAATGCAGTTGTTCCTCAACCCAGCAGCTTCAATATTCTCTGCAGTTTACTTTTCTTAGGCTCACAGGACCTCGCCCATCTGACCCCTTATATCTTGGTTCACTGCTCGTACGTTCAACAATACGTAGTTCCTTGGGGTCTCGTGCTTTTGTTGGCATTTTCATCCATCATAAACTACTGGAGCTGATGGAAGACACAATAGTTGATCGTAGAGGCCACTTCCTCTCCCAGTGGCTCTCCTGACTCTGACGGGGCAGCGAATCGTACTGCCAGGAGTAGAACATCTGGCAGCTGCCATCTTCGCTTGTATCGGCCTCACCGTCAGACTCAGGGTCAGAACTCTCACAGAGGAGCGAATCGTACTGTCAGAAATAGAACATCTGGCAGCTGCCGTCTTCGCTTGTATCAGAAAACTCTGCTGACCCTTTGCACGAGCCTCATCAATGAGGGTGCTCTCAAACAGCCCTTTGCTAGGTGCTGCTGACCTGGCTTCTGGAGCCTGGCTTTAGCTACATTCTTCCCTGAGTGTGCTTTGCTTGAGTAACCTGTGTAACAGGCTCTCCATTTGAAAAATCCGCTCAACAGCGGTATCCAGCCCTGGAGTCGAATCCTCCTGATCGAATTCCTCCTCCGTGGGCCTGATGGACTTGAACTTAGCCTTGCACCCCACTGGCGCTGACTGTATTCTTTTAAGACCCAAGTCCACAGTCGCTACGCTCCCAGCCGGCGACTGTACAGGGGTCTGAGGCAGCTCTTCGCCGACCGCAATCTTGCAACTTTCCACCGGCTTTGCCGCTCGCCTCTTCCCCTTGCCCGTTTTTTCCATGGTGCCTGTGGACAAAATCCCATCAGACCCACAGCAAATGGACCTGGAAACTTCTGAAATTTTTTTCTTACCTTGTAGTCCAAACTACATTTCCACTAGAGGAGCGCTGCTCCTCACATCCGTTCACGCCAATGCGTCTGACGTAATGACGTGCAGGCGCCCTGACGGGTCTTCTTCACGTAGTCACTCACGTGACTCCGAAGTAAAATTGTCTTTATGTTGCAATTGGTACAAAGAGGAATGTGATTTCTCTGTAGTTGTACAAGAAAGTGTTTTTTTTGTTAAAGGGTTAGCCTTATTGAGATTTATATTTCTGTATTATTTACATCACTTGAGGGCCTGAGCTATAGGGAGACATTGGGCAGGCTAGGATTCTATTCCTTGGCACATAGGGGGATAAGAGGTGATCTTATAGAGAAGTATAAGATCACAAGGAGAATAGATATGGTAGATGCACAGAGTTGTTTACCCAGAGTAGGGGAATCAAGAACTAGAGAACATAGATTTAAGCTGGGGAAATGTTGGCAACTTTGTCACACAGAGGGTGGTGGGTATATGGAATGAGCTACCAGAGAAGGTAGTTGATGCAGAAACTATAACAACATTTATAAGACATTTATATAGGTATAGAGGGATATGGGCCAAACACTAACCGGTGGGACTAGAGTAGATGGGGCATGGGCAAGCTGGACCCAAGCCTCTTTCTGTGATTATGAGTCTATATCCATATAACACTTTTCTTAATTCACAATGAGTGTTCAAATCTGACATACAAGGATTGGAATTTTTTAATTAGATGAGCACAAAATATGTGCTCAAACATAAATTTGTAAATAACTCGTAAAATAAATAAATAAGGCGAGCATTTTTGTACTAGAACACTGTAGTGAATTTCTAAATATAAACATTTGCAAAAGTTTATAATTTATAATTTTCAAATTTACTCCAGTAAATTCTCAAAATTCTCAGAATTCTCAAAAAAAATCAAACAATAAATTTGCGACAAATTTCTGAATCTTTCTTATCTGAAGGAAACACCTGCAGTCTTGAAAATACCAACCCTCTCAAAAAGGACAACTACCTAGTAATTATATGAGCCCTTAAAAGCTCTATAAAAGCTTTTAAACCAGGCATTTGTATTATTACACAGTTTTTGTGAACAAATATTAAATACAACACTTGAAACAGATTCTTAAATTGCTGGCTTCATGAATTTTTGTGGGCAAACACTTCGGAAATTAAAAAAAATGTTCTCATTTCAGTGCTACCTTCCAGTTGATCTGACCAGCTGCAAACCTGTCTTGTAACAGATCTAATTAGTTCATATCTGAATCAGTAACATTGGACAGGTACATGGATAGGAGAGGTTTAGAAGGATATGAGCCAGGTGCGAACAAATGGGACTAGCTTGGAGTTAGGCTGAAGGGCTTGTATTTCCATGCTGTGTGTTGCTATGAATTAATTCCCAATGGACAATAGATTCTTACCAATAGTGAGAAGCTATAAACATAATAAGCTTATAGTTGTCATCTATCAGTATATAAAAGTTTGATGTGATACAGTTGCCTAAAAGGGTGGAAGAGAATAAAGTGAGATTTATAGGCCAGTCAGTCAGAAATATTCTGAAATAATAATATTAAAGAAGTAATATGTTAATCAAATACAAACAACATAGGTTGTTCAGGTGCAAATGATTGTAAATAATTTTGGATAGGTAAAAGGAAGTATTGTGGCAGCACCTGGTGGTGAGCCGCGTGCACAGCGAACCCTCGGCTCTGGAGGGAGAAGTCAAGTGTCTCGGTGACAAGAGGTGCAGGTCACGGGGCTCCCCTGGGAGTATATAAGGTCGGGCAATGCCCTTGCCCTGGTGAAGGAGCAGGGAGCAGTAATGTGAGAACCATTAAAGACCGATTGATTACATAAACTTTGTGTCCCGTTTCATTCCTGGCTGAACTTCTGCGAGTCCCGCCACAGTATTGATGATGGCAATATATTTGATGTTGTATACATGCAGAGTCAGTGAGAGATTGAGATTGGCTCACTCAGCCTGTTATTGAATCTGGATGATTTTGTTGAGTCATAGTTGGAGGTATCCTTATAAATGCTTTGAGGTGCCTTCTGTAAGTTGTTCAAGTTTTGGAATCATTCAGAATTACTACCGCTAAGGTTACTACTGCCAAGCAAACCATGACCTTAATATCAGTTAATGATATTCAAACGCATTATTTCTCAGTAGCCAACGGCTGTGAAAATGATGGTAAACTTCATAATTGAAGGCTGCTTTGCTAAAATGTGACTACAGAGATATGAGCAGTTGATCATGCTTTCCAGAGTCTTAAAAGAGTCAAGTCGAGTGTTTTATTATCCCCAAGTAGAACATTGAGGCATGTCACATTTCGCTTCTTGGGCACCAATGTCCTTATAAAGCAGATGGGAACCTCAGACCTCAATAACGAGAGGTTGAAGATATCCACAAAAACTCCAGTCAGTTGGTCCACACAGGCCATTGGAAGGTGATGTGTAACAAAGACGATGGCTTAGATACATAATATAACAGCCATACATACTTAAGACCAGCAAATGCATTAATTAATGTGACACACAGTATTGCCTTTGAAAACACCCTAACCTCTTTCTTGAACAAAGCACATGGTCAGCAGCACCGTCCAACTTGGGAAACAGAAAATATCCAAATCAAATTTGGAGTCAGGCAAGACTACCTTCTCTTCTTTGTCTTGTTTGTGTGTTCCATTGAACCTTTTGCAAAATCCAATATGGAAGATATGGACTTTAGAGAGATGGTGATCTGAGGAGCAATACAGCATGGAAACAAGCCCCAAAACCCAACTTGTCCATGCTCACCACATTGCTCCATCTAGTCCCATCTGCCTACATTTGCCCATATCACTCTAAAACGTTCCTATCCATGTACGTGTCCAGCTTTCTTTTAAATGTTGTTATTGTTACTGCCTCACCTACTTCTTCTGGCAGCCCTTTCCCTGTACCCACCACCCTCTGTGTGAAATAAAAATGCCATCTTCAATATCTTCAATACCACTTAAAATACCCCGTCGAGGCATTTTTCCTATTGCAAATCCACTTTACCCTGCCAGCATATTCACATTAATTACAGAGAAGAGCTAGAAATGGGAATTTGCTCACTGATCATGTGCGCCAGATTATGTGGCGTACAAACACAGATTTCAAAGGGAGCATGGTTATGTTTTATTTAATTTTATGTTTGCTGTCTTGAATCTTGAATCTCCCATCTTGAATTACCTTTCAGAGTTTTTGGATGGCTTATTTTAAACAAAATTGTCTGTCTTTTTAATTGTTTACTTTTAATACCCCATAAATACATCTAAGTTTTAGCTCTACAGCTTATCTCCGCAAAACTTTTTTTGGTTCATTACATGACTCAGTTACATCTAATATATCTTGATACCTTGCCAGTTGAGTCCAGAGTGATTTTGGTTAGCAAGTTTTGACTAGAACCAGTAATGGAAAGGGCAGGCTTCCATTTCCAAGTGCTGAATGCAGACAGCAAAATCTGGGTCTTTTTCTAAACAAACAAAAATTAATTTCTGAATGAATTAAACTCTACATTTCGAGAATTTCATAACTTTTAGTGTAATTGGTAGTGGGCATCAAGTGAATGGACACAACTGCCAATAGTTTGCATGATTGAATATTAAATCTCTTGGCAAGGTACCCATGTTCTGACCTGTAAATGAGCAGCAGGATAAATCATTCAACAACTCTTTGATTTCCACTTTGAAGAAGCACATGCAAATACCACTTGTTTTCCTATTTACTCCTTTATAACAGAGGACGCTAATAATCTCTTATTAATGAGCTCACTTTCCTTTATTATACATTTTTGTTTATCTTTTCAAATGAATGGTATGGAGGTAATTTGGCCATAACAGTGCTGTTGTTAACACAAATTTGTCAAAAATATCATGTTTAAAACTGTATTTCTGTATTTGGAAATAAAAAGTGCCTTCTGTATCGATAGCACAACTCAACAGTTTTGGTATAATTGTAACAGATATTTCAATAATTGATACTTTAATTAGCCAAATTCTGCTTTTCTTTGGTTCAAATTTTGTTCATTGGAGTATGTATAAACTACATTTTATTCCAATGTTTGCAACTTAAGTCTAACCTAAAAATTTAAATCTTGAAATATTTGAGATGAATAGCATTCAACTGTATTTTAGCACAATTATCATAACAGGTAGAGTAGAAAGGGGAAATAATTTTTCAGCATTAATTTGCATGTCTTCTCAAAATTATGAGAAAGGCTGAAAAGATATATTTAGATATTTGTCAGAACAGAATTTTGCACTTACAGAATGGTAGAACAAATTCACAGAATTATTTTGGAATAAAAGCAGCCCATTCAACCACTGAATTTATGACATCTCTAAATAGAAAAACCCTGTCAGTTCAAGAGTCTGACTCTTTTCCCAGACCCCTGCAAATTATTCTCTTTCAAGTGTCTATCCAATTATCTTTTGACAGATCCAATTGATTCTGTTTCCACCATCCTTTTAGGCAGTGAGTTCTATTTCAAATAATGATCTAGAGAAGTTAAGTTACCTCCCTTATGGTAAAACAAAAGAGGATTTATCCTGATGTTTTAATTTAAAAGCTTTCCTTGAATATTTCATAATCACTGGGTGTCAAAGGAATAAGTTCAGTATTCACATATCCATGAGCAGTACATTTCATTAATACTTATAGCTTACAGTAAAACTTGACAATTAACATCTACTGTCATGTAAATTATTTGATTCAGTTATTCATTTAATATACAACCATTGTATGTTAGTTTATATCACACTGTTATTAATTGTGCAAATTGATGTGAACATGGAATTTATGCAGATACAATATTACACTCCTGAAGATATGCTGCATTGCTGTCCTTCAGATAAGGCATCAAATTAAAGCTTTGTTGGATTTTTAATAATGTGCTTATCTGAAGTAGAACAAATTGAAGATCATGGAAGGTAAGGAAACAGGAATTGTGATGTGTTTGACCACATACAAATAACCAAAGAAATATTGGGGGCTTGAAGGCACATTGAGGTGCATAAATACACAGGGCCTGACCAAGGGTATATGTGGACCTTGTAGGAAGGGAAGAATTGGTGGAGGTTCTTACAGATATATTTGCATCATCTTTAGCCACAGGTGAAGTTGCAGAACACTAAACAGTTGCTAATGTTGCAGAAGTGTCGCAAAGACAAGGTAGAGAACTACAGGCTGGTGAGCCAAATGTCAGTGAAGGGAAAGTTGTTGAGGGGAATTCTGAGGGACAGGATCTACCAGCATTTGGATAGACATAGACTAATTAGAGATAGTCATCATAACTTTGTGCATGGAAAATTGTGTGTCACAAATCTGATAGATTTTTTGAAGAAGTTATAGTGGCAGATTATTATATCTGCTTAGGCTATTATATCCACTTAGGAGAAAGCATGGGGTTAGGAGAATGTCGTTTTACGCACGTGAGTTCTCCACGAGACTTTCAGAACTTCTTGAAAGAGAAATCTTCATAACACGGTCTTTTGATTAATAGTTTCTTTATTGTTGAAGAAAAACAGTAAGATATTCATCCAACTTTCTTCCTTGACTCGTACACTTTAATCCTCGTCAAACTTCAGCATGTCGCTTAGAAACGTTAGAAAACTCCTCATCTCTCAGCATAGCTCCACATGGTCGAAGGATATTCCTTCTACCATGCTGGCTCCAAACTAAACTGAAAAAAATTACCAGCTTCTGCGCAAGAATCCCAGCAGACAACACCCCACCGACAACGTAATAAATCTAAGGGTGGCAAAATTTTAAGGCAAATGCAATAATTTATCACACAGAAAACAAGCCAAATGGCCACTACATACCGGCCCCTAATTGTTCCGAGTATATAACGAGACAATTACTAATAAACATCAAAAAAGTAGCCATGAAGGCTTAACATATATCAAAAGCAAAAAGTAACATGCATTTTACTTCGGAGTCACGTGAGTGATTCCGTGAAGAAGTCCCGCCAGGGCGCATGCGCGTCATTACGTCAGACGCATGGCTCAGAAACGGGCTGGAGAGCGCAGCTCCACCAGCGGTAAGATAAAACTCGCAGGTAAATTTTTAAAAACTTTACTGCGAACGTTTAGAGCTCTGTAAGCGAAATTACAGAACTCTGTGTAAAAATGGCAATGAGAGGGAGAGGGAGACGCACCGCTGGGAAAATCTACGAGTCGGACCACGGGAGTACAGTCAGCGGGCGGGCGATTAGTTCACCTCCAAAGCTGCCGGCAGATCAGCCAGCGGCAGAAACCTCGGTGCCAATACAGAGCACCATTGCCACTCCAGTCGGGAGGAAGGCTAAAAGAAAATCTGTAAGGCCCGTGGACTCAGATGAGTCGGGCCAAGAGGACACTCCTCCTACAATGAAAGATGTCTGGGGACGGCTGGATATTATACAGAACATGGTAGCAGGGATGCTCCAGCATGACGTTTTTCAGAGTGAGTTATTTACTCAAGGGTCATCCCATAAGACCATGGCAGCAACTTCCAGTAGAGGGAAATACAGGGCTGACCTGTATCACCAGGAAGAACAATTTATCCATGGGGTTGCATTGGGGTCCATACCAGCAGTGCCTTGTGAAGGGCTGCATGATTCCTCCCTCATATATGAAGAGGGAGAGCCAGGGCAGTATGAGACTGACCCTGAAGTTGGGAGTATAGCCGAAGAGCATACCCCAAAGCACAAGAGCATCACTCCAGGTGTGCCGGATGTGGCTTGTAAATTTGCCATACCGGCAGGGACTGGTGAAGCCATGGAAGAAAATCTGGCCAATAACATCAACTATATGGCCTCTCACCAGCTCCGACTCAATGATGGACGAAACCATAAAAAAATATGAAACACCTGTAAATTGTGCATCGCTAAAAGTGTCCACCGTGAACCAGGCTATTTGGGGCCAAATGGGGGTAACTATGCAATCTCAAGAAATAAGGCTGCAAAAAATCCTAAGGCTTATTGGGTCAGGCATAACGTCATTTGGGTGGTCAGTGGAAGGCACACCATTATCAGACACACCTGGATACGTTGGCCCTGCTGTGTAACGCCTATTTTGAAATTAATTGCTTAAGGAAAAATGCCATTAAACCAACATTAAATCCAAAATTTGCAGCATTATGTAAATCGTCCAATGTACAGCGGCCAAACTACCTGTTTGGAGAAGATCTGGCAAAACAGGTCAAGGACTTGGCAGATGAGGCTAAGACGGTCGGCCTTATAAAAGCACATCCAATCAGCAGGATGCAACTTCGTCGGTCATACCCATTCAAACGGTAACAGACACAGGTGCAGGGCAAGGGACAAGCCGTGGATTCCCATCAGTACGTTATTGGCCGCGGGCACCAGCGCTTACTCCACCAAAAATACGGAGGCAAAGGTATCCAGCAACCATGGAGGTACGAGCAGCTGGACTTGTCCAGGACATATCCTCTATACACCAGTCACCAGTGGGTGGCAGACTGCAATTGTTTTACTATCAATGGTGCTGCATAACAGCAATCAGGGGTTCCAAATTGAGTTTATTTTAGATTTAAATCCATCCACTCAACATACACCATGCCGGAAATTGGTATTTTCAAAACCAGAAACTTTATAAGTTAATAATGAAATTGAAATGTTATTTACCAAAGGGGTAATTGAAAAAACAGTACATGAGCCTCAGCAGTTTGTGTCGAATATATTTCCCAGGCAAAAGAAGGATGGTGGGTGTCAGGTCATTCTTGATCTAACCCAACTGAATTCCTATGTCCAGTATAAACATTTAAAAATGGAAACATTCATTACTGCTAAACAATTGGTTTCTAAAGGATGTTATATGACAAGTATAGATCTGAAAGTTGCATATTATTCAGTACCAATGCATTACAAATACCGTAGATATTTGAAATTTAATTGGATGAGACAACTGTGGCAGTTTAAAGCTTTACCTAATGGGTTAACCTCAGCCCCTAGGTTATTTACAAAACTGTTGAAACCAGTATTGGGACTTCTCCGGCCCAGAATCACATTGTAATGGCATACTTGGATGATGTTTTGATTATAGGTAACACACAGGAAGAAGCGGAATCTTCTGTGTCAGTCACCAGACAGATGTTCGAGAGGTTGGGGTTCCTCATCCACCCAACCAAATCCAAGTTGAAACCATCAACTAACATTGATTATTTGGGGTTCACCATAGATTCAATTAACATGTCAGTAACACTGCCTAGAGCCAAAAGGTTAGAATTAATAGAAGCTTGTAGCAATCTGGTTGATGAACAGCAACCCTCCATCCGAAGAGTGGCTAGTGTTATTGGTAAACTAGTGGCGGCCATACCTGGAGTACAATTTGGGCCATTACATTATCAAAATTTGCAACGAGCCAAGGAACAAGCACTCAAAGAACATGCAGGTCATTTCGATAGACCAAAGCAGTTGCCAGTTGAAGCTATCCCTGAGTTACAGTGGTGGATAACAAATGTCTCACGTTGTTCTAGTAACATTCTGATTAATCAACCCTCGGTTGTTTTACAAACTGATGTGAGTGCTTTCGGATGGGGAGCCACTGATACCAACTCTAGCTGTGGAGGCAGATGGAATGTGCAGGAGGCAGTAATCCTCCAGTTACATGGAATCAGCTATTTAGAAATGTTGGGAGCATTCTATGGCCTAAAAGCATACTGTTCAACAATGCATGATTTACATGTTCAGCTCCAGATTGATAACACCACGGCAGTGGCATATATTAATCACATGGGTGGAATTAAGTCATTATCATGTGATAGTCTAGCTAACCTCATTTGGCATTGGTGCATCGCAAGAAACATCTCGGTCTCAGCTATATATTTACCAGGTAGAGACAACATGGTGGCAGATACTCGGTCAAGGAAATGTAATGACAACACGGAATGGATGCTGAATCCAAAAATGTTTTAAATAGTTGTGACCCAATTTGGGTTACCAGACATTGATCTATTTGCATCCAGGCTGAATCACCAGGTACCAAAATATGTCTCTTGGGAACCGGATCCAGGGGCAGTAGCGGTGGGTGCATTCTCGCTACACTGGGGAGGTATGTTTTTCTACGCTTTTCCCCCATTCTGCCTCATCAGTCGACGTCTCAATAAAATTGAGCAGGACTCCACTTCAGGCGTTTTGGTAGTTCCCGACTGGCCCACACAACCATGGTTCCCACTGGTTCTGAGACTAATGAATCAGCCATTTATGGTTATCCCCAAATGCAGCAACTTATTGGTTCACCCTGTGATGGGAGAAAGTCACCCTTTACATGATCGTATTAATTTGTTGGTTTGCAGATTCTGACAAGACCGTTCCAGGGGCTCGGACTATCAGGTCGTACAATGGATGTGATTACGGCAGCCTGGAGGGATAGTACTAAGAAACAATATGTATCTCATATTAAGAAATGGGAGATGTTCTGCTTACAGTCAAATATATCTTATCATACTGCAAGCATATCTAATGTATTGGAGTTCCTTGCCACATTACATTTTGACGAGCAATTAAGTTACAGTGCCATTAATAGTGCTAGGAGTGCTAGTGCTAGGAGTGCATTGTCCTCCTATTTAGGGCAGAGATCGGGACAACTTTCTGTCGGATCTCATCCATTGGTGTTGATTTATGAAGGGTATTTTTAACAAGAACCCTCCTAGACCTAGATATACGGAAATATGGGATGTGAGTATAGTTCTCACACTACTTCGTCAATGGGCTCCAATTACATCTCTGTCTTTCCAAAAACTAACACTTAAAGTGGTCATGTTGATGGCGCTCGTTACAGCGCAACGGGTCAAGACATTACAAAAGCTAAGACTGGACAGCATGGTTTCTTCTGTAAATAATATTACATTTTATGTTTATGATCTAATCAAACAAAGCAGGCCAGGGACGGCCGGGATCAATGTCAGTTTTATGGCATACCCCATTGACCTGCGACTTTGTGTGGTTATGTACTTACGTCAGTATATTGAGGTCACCAAGAACCTTAGAGGCTCCGAAACGATGCTCATCAGCCACAAAAAAACTCATTAAAAAGTGTCGGTACAGACCATTTCTAGGTGGCTGAAACATGTTTGGGATTGTGCTGGAGTGGACACTGATGTATTTAAATCTCACTCCACCAGGGCGGCATCAACATCCGCAGCGAGGGCACTGGACGTCCCTTTATAGCAAATCCTCGGGGTCGCAGGATGGTCCAATGAAGGAACTTTTCAAAGGTTTTATAACAAACCTGTTCTCACAACTGCAGGGTTTGGGCACACCACTTTGGGTTCTGTTTTATAATTTCCCCTGGGAAAGAGGGGTCGTTATTTTCTGTTTGTTATTAAAATAATAATTATTATAACATAAACTATGTTGAATACATTATTTGTTTATACTCTGTCAACTGAAGCAGTGTGTCGTATGGATCTGTTTCTACGGCATAAAATCACAGTGCTTTGAAATCTTCACGGAATCACTCACGTGACTCCGAAGTAAAATAGTAAGATTAAACGAGAACTTACCAGTTTGAAGTTTGATCTTTATTTTATGAGGAGTTACGGTGAGCGATTATGTGCCCTCCGCTCCCGGCCCTCATAATCGCAAAGATCATATGGTAGTTCTAGTCTTCTGAGTCTTACTATATTACTTTGGCTATAGTTACTGTGTTTTTATGCCGCTGCTTTGAAGATTGACGCGCATGCGCCCTGGCGGGACTTCTTCACGAAATCGCTCACCGTAACTCCTCATAAAATAAAGATCAAACTTCAAACTGGTAAGTTCTCGTTTAATCTTACTATTATATATCCGCTTTCAGACTTCTTCAGCTATGCATCCATCCTCATCTTCGCCTTCTAGAAGCACGCATAACTTGGTTATTGGTCTTATTAAAACATTGTTTTAGTTTAAGGTGCGCACCAAACCCTTAACATCAGGCATGATACCCAGTATATAGTCCAAAACACAAAAGTCCAAAGTTTTGATACCATGAAACTACTTCCTCCATGTCCGCTCAACTCATGGATGTATTGTAACAATAATGTTGAAGTGTGAAAATCCTTCGAGAGAATAATAGGATGTTTAGCAATAATGTTCATTGTGATGTTTTGTTTAATTTCTAGATCATTAGCAGAGATTTCAAATCCCAGCTCAAGTTTTGGCCATTCTCTGTCTGGCTTAAAGAGAGACTCTAGTCCATTGATCCATCTCTTATTGCTTAAGAAGCGGATCGCTGTCAGCTTCTAGAAGCTTCCTCCGCGGGATTTTCTTTTGTGTTAACATATTTCCATTGTGAAACATTAGTAGCTCCCAATACAAAAGAGACTCTGTTTGCTACAAATGTCATGAAACGTTTGTTCTTATTGTTGAAGTATTTAAACACCGTAGTACTATCAGTCCAGAAGATAGGTTCTTCTCGTTGAAGCTGTAGTTCCTCTTGCAGCATTATGTCAACTTTCACAGCTAAGACTGCTGCAGTAAGTTCCATTCTGGGAATTGTCATTTGTTTCAATGGTGCCACTCTGGCCTTTCTCATTAAGAATGCAACATGTACTTCTTTGTTATCATTTTCCTGTCTTAGATATGAAATAGTACCGTAGCCACTTTCACTGGCATCTGCGAGATGATGCAGCTGTGCACCCATGATCTTACCAAAGCTTGTTGGCTTTATGCACCGGTTCACCTTGAATTCTGAGATCTTGTTGAGATCTGCTAACCATTCTGTCAATCAGTGAGAGGAAGTTTGTGTTTGTCTCATCCAAGTCTTTCCTTACAAAGATCCTGCAAAATCCACTTGGCTGGCAGTGTAAATGGTGCAAGAAATCCCAAAGGGTCGTAAACTGAACCAATCACGGACAGGATATCCCTTCTAGTACATGGTCACTCTTGAATAGAGATTCTGAACTTGAACACATCTGTTTCCACGCACCAGTGCAGTCCCAATGCTCTTTCCATTGGCAAATTGTCTTTGTCCAAATCCAACTCTCTGGTCTCTTTGGCACTATCATCTGGTGGAATGCTTTCCAATACCACACGACTGTTGCTGATCCACTTGGAAAGCGTGAATCATCGCTTATTGCAGAGGGAAGTCAGATGTTTTATCATTTGAATTGCTTCCTTCTCAGTAGACATGGATTTTAAGCAATCATCCACATAGAAATTATTCTTCAAAGTGGTTATTAGTTCCTCTGGAAAGTGAACTTTATTGTTCTCTGCGGTCTTCTTTAAAGCAAAGTTCACACAACTTGGTGATGACACTGCTCCAAAGCGATGTACCTTCATCCGGTATTCAACAAGATCTTGTTGTACATCCCCTTCAGGCCACCATAAGGTAGTCAATGTGTTTTTCTGATACTTTGTCATGATGAAACATCGCTCTGATATCAGCCATCAAAGCAATTGGTTCTTGTCTGAATTTAATGAGAACTCCAATAAGTGAGTTGGTAAGGCCTGGAACTTGCAGTAGTTGACAGTTAAGTGATGCTCCTTTCAAGACTGCAGCACAGTCAAAGACCACCCTCAAGGTCCCTTTCTTCTAGTGATACACCCCATGGTGTGGAATGTACCAAAGCTCTCCATCACTTTGATTCAGTTGCTTTGTTGGTACCATTTCGGAATAATCATTATCAATCATATCCTTTAGGAAAGACGTATATACCTCATTTCGTATTCTTGCCAAACTTGCGTTTCAAATTGTGGGTACGTTGCTCTGCCATACGACGATTATTCGGCAGACTAACACTTTCTTGTTTGAAAGGTAAGTCCAGACAATAGTGTCCGTCAATCATCTTCACAGAGTAGTTCATAATATCCAAGAACTTTAACTCTTCTCTGGACATTTCTTCAGATTCCTTACTGGCACTTTCATTGAAGTCATGATTGTATGCATCATCAACAGCTTTTCTAATTTACCAGTAGATATTTGATTAACAGCAGCAGCAGAGTATTTCTTCCGGTTCCCGCTTTTGTTGTTCCTTCTCAAGGAGCCATAGATAACCCATTCTAGCAGGGGTTTTTCAGCAAACGGTCCATCACCTTGGCACCTCACAATCTGTATAAGTTCCAATGCCTTCAAAGCATTCAAAAGATAAGTAGGTCAACACCAGAATTTATTTTAGATATTTTGACATCATTCAGGTACGCCATTGCCTCAAGTCCGAATCAGAATCAGAATCAGAATCACACTTTATTCGCCAAGTATATTTTGCAACATACGAGGAATTTCATTGGCCAGGTCAGTCATACAATTAAAAGCAACAGATCACTCAAAAACACATTTTAACATGAACATCCACCACAGTGACTCCTACACATTCCTCACTGTGATGGAAGGCGAAATAAAGTTCAAGTGCTTCCCTTAGTTCTTCCTCGGTCATGGGCCTTGAGCCCCCGTTGACGGGACGATCTTGACTCCCATAGCGGGCGGCGTTCGGGCCCTCCGGCGATCAGCTCCCACATCGGAGGGATGTCAGCTCCCCCGCGCCGGGCGATCGAACCTCGCGTCGGGGCTGGTCGAACCTTCCACGATGTTGGAACTTCCCGACTAGCCTCTCCCGACTGCGAGCTTGATGGTAAAGTCCGTGGTGGCCGCGGTGGGAGCGATCGCAGGCAAGGGATCAGCTCCGATGTTAAGTCCGCACCCCGCGATAGGGCTCAAAGTCCGTCCGAGGAGGCTTCCAGCTCCATCGATGGAAGGCTGCAGAGCGCCCGGAGAATGTGATCCGAAAATGAATCACATCTCCGGCAAGGTAAGTTGAAAAAAGTTTCCCCCTGATCCCATCCCCCTCATAAAACAAACTGAAGAACATTAAAACAAACTTTTAACACACTAAAAAATAACAAAAAGAATGAAAAAACAAACAGACTGCCGGCAGGGCAGCCATCGCCCCGGCGCCCCTGGTGGTATGTCTAGGTATATTTTGACGACCAACAGGCATGGTCTCAATGTGTAAACACTTCAGATATTATCTTGATCCAGGCTGGATATCTCCATACTTGTAATGCAATGACTAATGCACTCTTTATCTTCATTCATGGTACACAAACGAATCTTAATCTCTTCTCCTGTGATGTCCAGCCTTCTCATCAGGTTTTCTGTGCAAAAAGTAGCAGTACTTCCATGCTCCAAAAATGCATATGTTTGCAACACTGTATTCATCTTACTATTCCTTACCTGTACTGGTAAAATAGAGAGAATACAGGCTTCTACCCCGGCCCCAATATGAACAGTTACTTGAGGCGAGGTGACAGCATCACGAGTAGCTGGTTTCTCCTTCTGTTCTGTTTGCTCCGGCTTCTTCTTTACAGTGTGAAGTGCTTCAGGATGATTTTGCTTGCACTTATCACAAGTTATAGGACTCCTACAGTCTCTCACCATGTGTCCTTTTTTCATACATCCAAAACAGCCTTCTCTTTTAAGAAATCCACCTTTTCTTTATATTTCTTCTTCTTGAGTCTTCGACACCACCTTATGGTGTGACGAACTTCAACACATAGCAAACAAAATCCTTTTTGCTTGATAGTAGACACATCTCCTTTCATTCCACCTGTCGTTTCCACAGGTATTATAGCGGTAGCAAAACTGCCTCCCTTAGGTCCTCATCTTCTAGTTTTGGTAAGGTTAGAATCTTTGACAGTTGCAATTGGTTTATGATCTTCAATACTCCCGTGGTGTGGCTCTAACATGTACCGTATTTGCTTTTCCAAGAAATCCACCAGGTCTGGTAGCATGGCAACTCGCTTCTTCTTATCCAATATTCGGCCTGCTTTATCTCTCCATTTTTCTCTAATTCTTGTGGGCAGCTTTTTAATGATGCAGGGCTCTCACTTAACTTTTTTTCCCTGTTGCCAGCCGGGCAACCTAGGCAGCTTTTTAGGTTGCCGAATGACAGTTTAGGTTGTCATTTAAGACGGTTTGCATGACGGGTGCGATAATGTGCTCGGACATAGTTACCAGTCGGAATTATGCTCAATGAAGCATTCCCATATTATTTCTGCTTCAAATAAAGTCACAAACTAAACATATTCACCAATCAAGACATGATATATACCACAATGACATGCAGCAAAATTATAATACAGTATCTCAACTCTTTTTACACAATGCAATTAATGCAATTTCTATTTGTTCTTTCCACTTCCAAACAAAAATGTGGTTGGATTATTCAGCGTATGATCAACCTGTGTCAATAAATCCTGGACCATGGTAACATATATGCTTAGCCATGCACACTACAGATTGATGCAAGCTTGTTTTCTGTGAAGGACCGAAAATTACCATGACATGGCCATAGCATGGGTCGTTATTGCTATTGGCACAGAAACACTCTCGCTTCCCACATAATTTATCCATAACAAAATATACAGGTTGCATGGAAATTTCTCAAGGCATTTTATGATAATAGCTGTTAAAACCGACTATTCCCATCTGACAGGTTAATCATTACACTAACTGACAAGAGATGGCCAAAGAAACTGCAGCAAATGTTCTTTTGGTAATATGTTTAAAGGTGTCAAAACACCACATTACCGGACATTCAGATTAGATGTACGTGTTGTGAACAGCAATGAAGATACCCAGTTTGTACGCACCAGATTATTTTGTAAATTATTGATAAACGCTGTTTCCATCATTCCCACTTCAGAATTAACGTTAAAATTTCAACTGAACTATCTCCTGACCAAATTTGTGATGTATATGACCGACTGTAGAAGTAAAACCTGGATAAATCCAACGTATAGTTGTGAATGTTGCTCATTAAATAACTACAGTACTAATACTCCATATTAAGAGCATTGATTTGCCATAAAAATGAATTCTGTACTAACGTGTCAACCGTAGCACTGACAATCGAACACTGCAGTTTTAATATTTCACGTGTTCACAATTTAATTAATCCATCTTTATGGAATGAAACAAATAATAACATTGGGAATTAAAACACATTTGATTGCATTCCGTTATCAAACATAGGCAATGTTCACTCTGAAGACATTTCGAGCACAATAGGGTCAGGGAGGGGGGGGGGGTTGTGAATCAGTGCGGGGTGGATTGTTGGCGGGGGGGGGAGGTTGAGAAGGCAATCGGTGCGGAATGGATGGATTGAGGCAGGTGAATTAGTACGTGTTGGTTGGAGTATGTAAAATTGTGAGGGGAGAGCACGGGGATGTCAGTGGTGTTGAATGGGGAGATCAGTACGGGATGGATGGGGGTAGACAAAAATGCTGGAGAAACTCAGCGGGTGAGGCAGCATCTATGGAGAAAAGGAAATAGGCAATGTTTTGGGTCGAGACCCTTCTTCAGACTGTTCCCCCCATTCTTCTTGAATGGGGGGATCAGTACAGGATGGATGGGGGGGGAGGATCAGCACAGGATGAATGGGGGGCTCAGTACAGGATGAATGGGGGGGCGGGGTGAGTACAGTGTGGATCGGAGGGTCTGTGCAGGATGAATGGGCGATCACTACAGGATGAATGAGGGGATCAGTACAGAATGAATGGGGGGATCAGTACAGGATGAATGGGGGGTTCAGTAAAAGATGAATGGGGGATCAGTACAGGATGAATGAGGGGATCAGTATAGGATGAATGGGGGATCAGTGCAGGATGAATGAGAGGATCAGTACAGGATGAATGAGGGTATCAGTACAGGATGAATGGGGGGGTTCAGTACAGGATGAATGGGAGGTATCAGTAAAAGATGAATGGGCAGATCACTACAGAATGGATGGGGGGGGATCGGTGCAGGATAAATGAAGGGTGGGTCAGTACAGGATGAATGGGGGATCAGTACAGGATGGATGGGGGATCAGTACAGGATGGATGGGGGAGCAGTGCAGAATGAATGGGGGGAGCAGTGCAAGATAGATGGGAAGGGGGATCAGTACAGGATGAATTGGGGGACCAGTGTAGGATGGATGGGGGGTGGCAGGAGAATCAATGTGAGGTGGATAGGGTGATCAGCGCAGGATGAATAGATTGGGGGGGGGGGATAGATGGGGAGGGGAGCACAGGGGATGTCAGTGAGGACTGAATAGAGGCGGGAATGGGGATCAGTGTGGGATGGAGAGGTCTCAGGATGAGGGGTGGAGGGGGTCTACAAGAGAGAGACAGAGAGAGGGGGGTGAGGTGGGGAGGAAGGAAGGTCAGCGCTCCTCGGACAACATCGCCCCGCTGCCTTGGCCGTCCACCGCCAAGTGCTGCCGCCAAAGGGGGAGACGGTTAGGATCTCCTCGCCACCGCCTCCCCTCCTCCGCCAGCCAACAGCAAGGTGCGGGGCCGAGCGGTGCAGTTCAAAGATCCTATAGCTATAGGATCTTTGGTGCAGCTGCTTCAGACGGCGGAAGGAGGCCTCCCCCTCCCACCGTCCTTCCGGCCTCGGCGTGCGAGAGGGTTTGTTTTGAAAGCGGTTATCGCCGTTAGCGGATTTGCAAGCAGCGGCCGCTATCAGGGCGGGCGGGGTGCGGGAGGAGGAGGAGGTGGAGCCGCTGTCGCTGCCACTGCTGTGCGGGCCCGTCATTCACTCCGACCCTTCGTCACCCCGCACCTAGTATCTTTGCCCCACATTACAGCCGTCGCCGACACGAAACGTCATGTTCCTTTTCTCCAGAGATGCTGCCTGACCCACTGAGTTACTCCAGTTTTTTGTGTCTATCTTCGGTATAAACCAGTATTAGCAGTGCCAAGCCGGGCAAAATGACTCGGCGTTTAGGTTGCCCGGCGGCACTTTGGATGGTCATTGGCACCCGGGCAACCGCTAATTTCGAGCCCTGTGATGGCTCTAGTATTACTAACAAGATTAATTTCCTCCATGTGGCCGAGATTTTTCATCGAGCTGCAACAACCTCTAAGAAATATTGCATAATTACTCAATGCATCCACATCTTCTGGCTTGATATCTTTCCAAGCATGGGCCTTCTCCATGTATGCGTTAGCAATCCTCTGTTCATTACCAAAACGTTCTTTAAGTAACCTTCTTGCCTCTTGAGAGCCTTGGCTGTTAGGCTCATTTTGGAAACTTTCTACAAGTACCTTAGCACTTCCACTTAGTGCTCTTTTTCATCAGTAATTTTTTACCATTATATGTAGGAATTTCTAATGGCAGTAGAGTGAAAGAGAGATTTTGTTGAGCTGTGAGCTTGTTGAATTCAGCTTGCCTATTCGCCAATACAAATAATCCATCCTGATATCCTTGGCTTGGCGCCAACGGACGATAGGCAGGCCTCTGTGGCTCATACTGGCTTGCTCAAGCTTATCAGGCCTCGGAAAAGCGTACTCAGCTGTTGCTTTGTCCCGAGCCTCTACAGACGCCCCATAAGTAGTTTGCTTCGGTCTAGCACCCATTTGATGAGATTAAGTTTTACCGGCCCGCCACTGTTCCAATGGGTGTTCATAGCCATGAAATCCGGTGGTCCTCGGTTGTGAAATTGATCCAACTGCTGACTCACTTTCAAACACATCAGATGCTTCAGAACCACATCTTGAACCCTCACTTTCCATTATCTCCTTCTTCGATTTGTGGCTTATTCCAGCTGTTCTTTTCGTCGCCTCATCTGTTCTTCTTGTCGCCTCATCTCTTCTTTCATCTGTTTTTGTTCTCGCTCAATCTCATGTTTCTTCTCCAAGGCATCTGCTTCTATTGAGAGAGCGGCTAGATCAACTCCAATCGAGCAGAGGCCCTTGACGGCGAACTGGCCTATAGAACCAGATTTATGTCTTGATCTTCGTGTAGATATATTCGAGATACTATCTTGTGGTGTAATCTCCTCTTCCAATTCAGCACCTTGTTGCATCGCTCTTGCAACTGTCGAGTGCGCAGGTTGTGGTATAATTTCAGATAACCACTCCTACACCTCATCCATGTAATAATTGAATAACTTCACCCTTTCTTCCCACCACTATGTGTATCTTTCACGTTTTTCCAGAGGCTGTTGTGAACACAGCAGTGCATTTTGTTTCTCTCCAACCTCATGGCAGAGGTTGCATAGTTGAACCAGGTTAGATCGTACTCTCTTCACGTTCTTATCTGATTCCATTAGTTTCTTCCGTTTTTCAATTGAGTTGGTAACCTGTTTCCATAACTTGTTTCTCTCCACCTGGGTTTCTATCAGGTAGGCATCTTGGGCCTTACCTGCATCTTCTCGATACTTCAGCCTGGCTCTACCACCTTGTGGTTCCACTGACTCACCTGCTCCATCTTGCTCCATGGATTTAAACAGGTCTTGGAAGATTGCCAAATCTTTAAATTGGATGAACAAGGACTTCTTAAATTTGCTTCAGTCTTATTGATAAACATTGAGCGGAATGTTCCAAAACATCAGGTAAGAAACTATAACAAACTGGACTTTCAGACAACATCCAAAATATTTTCAAAGTTATCGATGACTTCGGTTCCGATATAATGTGGCTTATCTCGACTTCAAAACAACTCAAGGACAGGTTCCTGGATCTTACCGATGCTGAATATCTGAAAAACAAGCTTCTTGGCTATATCTCAAGCTTTATCAGAACAGGCTTTTCAATCACTTTTCAGAAGCCGTTCAAATTAAAGCATTCCAGCTTCTGAATTCAATATAGTATAATAGTCGATCTACTCACGATTCCATGTTAAAGTCTTCAATCTTCAGTTGTGTGGCTGTTGATAAATCTCTAGCTGAGATCTATTGTCTTCAGTTCCTCTTCTGGAACCGGTACTTCTGGCCGAACCTCTCATATCCTGGCCATATCTTCTGTCCCTCTTCTTTGGGACGTAGCTTCCAACTCCTGTCAGTGAGGTCTCCTTTGACTTGAGATAGTGGCAGATTATTATATCGTTCAAGAGATTGCTCCCTCTGGCCACTTCGGAGAAAGTATGAGGTTAGGAGAATGTCATTTTACGCATGTGAGCTCTCCACGAGACTTTCAGAGTTTCTCGAAAGATAAATCTTCATAACACAGTCTTTTGATTAATAGTTTCTTTATTGTTGAAGAAAAACAGTAAGATATTCATCCAACCTTCTTCTTTGACTCATACACTTTAATCCTCGTCAAACTTCAGCATGTTGCTTAGAAACGTTAGAAAACTCCTCATGTCTCAGCATAGCTCCACATGGTCAAAGGATATTCCTTCGACCATGCTGGGTCCAAACTAAACAAAAAAATTACCAGCTTCTGCGCAAGAAACCCAGCAGCCAACACAACACCGACTACGTAATAAATCCCACCAACCTAATTACAGGCTGGCAAAATTTAAAGGCAAATGCCATAATTTATGACACACAAAATAAAGCCAAATGGCCACTACAGAAGTCACCAAGAAAATTGATGAAGGCAGGGCAGTGGATGCTGTCTTTGTGGACTTTAGCTAAGCTTTTAACAAAGTCCCAGGTGGAATGCTGGTTTGGAAGGCAATATCACGTGGAATCCAAGGCGAGTTAGCAAACTGGATTCAAAATTGGTTTGGAGGAAGGAGTCAAAGGAAATTTGTGGATATTTTATTTTCTGACTGGAAGCCTGCAGTTAGTGGACTGTCACAGGGGTCGATGCTGGTCCACTGGTGTTTGTTATCTGGATTAATGATTTAGTTGATAATGTAGTTAACATTGTTAAGGAATTTTCAGACAAAACCAAAATCGGTGGTACAATGGACAGCGAGGAAGACTATCTAAGTTTACAACAAGATCAAGATCAGCTGGAAAAGTGGACCAAGGAATGCCAAATGGAATTTAACTCTGAAAAGTGTGAGGTGTTGCTCTTTGATATGTTGAACGGAGACAGAACTTGCACAGTAAATGGGAGAGTCCTGGAGAGTGCTGTTGAACAGGGAGATATAGGAAGACAGTGCATGGTTCATAGAAAGTGGTGATTCAGGGGGACAGGGTGGTGAGGAAGGCATTCACCCCACATGCCTTTATTGGGAAAGGTATTGAGTACAGAAGTATGATGTCCAGCCACAAGTCATTGATGTAATCACATGGAGTATTGTGTGCAGGTCTGGTCGGCCAGCTATGGGAACAATGCCATTTAATTGGAAAGGGTGCAGAAGAGAATTGCCAGGATATAAGATGGACTTGCAGACTTGAGTTATAGGGAGCGGCTGGAACATTTTTTGGAGCTAGGCATCTTAGAGGTGACCTTATGTATGAATGAATGAATAAGTTTATTGGCCAAGTATGTACACATTCAAGGAATTTGCCTTGGTGCTCCGCTCGCAAGTAACAACACGGCATACAGTAACAATTAGCAATGACACATAAAACATTAATAATAAAACATTATAGTTTAAACATGTGAATGAAATAAAATACCAGAGCAAAAGGAGGCTACAGTCTTTTGGTTATTGAGTAGAGCTACTACTCTTGGAAAAAAGCTGTTTTTATGTCTGGCCGTGGTGGCTTTGACAGTCCAGAGTCGCCTTCCAGAGGGGTGCTTCAAAGAGTTTGTGGCCAGGGTGAGAAAACATGCTGCTCAGGTTTTTATGTAACTACATTAAAAAATGAGCAGCATCGATAAAGAACAGTCACAGTCTTTTCCTCAGAGTAGAAGATTCTAAAACTAGAAGGCATGGGTTTAATGTGAGAAGGGAGAAATTTAAGAGATTGTAGGGGCATATTTTATCTCAGAATGTGGTCAGTATCTGGAATGGGCTGCCAGAAGAAGCTAAGAAAGCGGATATACTTATAACGTTCAAAACACATTTGGGTAGATGTATGGTTAGGAAGGGTTTTGAGGGATACTAGACAAAGTTGGACCCGTTGGTTCCCTGTCTCAAGGGAGGGCTGGTCCCCAAACGCAATATTCCACCACTCACCCATAGCCCCCAACTTCGCAGGCGTGGCTGATGGGTTCCCGTTGTGACGACAAAGATCCCCGTTGTGATGCGAGTCATGGCAACCCTCCCCAACTGAGCATCGCCATCCCTCTTCCTACCCCTATCCTCCTCCATTCCCCCTCATCCAACACTCCCTCCCCCTCTTCTCTACCGTCTCCTCCTCCCCTCCCCACTCCCTCCCTCACCTCTACCTCCCTCTCCTTTCCCCTACCCTCAGTCACTCCCTCTATAAGCCCTATCCCCTCCCTACCCCCCTCCTCTCCTGTTATCCCATCCTCCCCCACTCCTCGCCTTCCCCCTATCCCCCCACTCTCCCTCATCACCTCACCCACTTTCCCCTCCCTCTCCCTCCCTATCCCTCCTCTCCCTCAAACCCGCCATTCACCCTCCTCACCTCCCCAGGATTTTGATGTAAACCACCATTGGCGCCATTTTCTCCACCACGTTGGCGACGGGGGGGGGACGGGCCAAGCAGTCTAGAGCCGCGGGAAGGGGAGGGAGAGGCCGTCGGGGGGGACGGGCTGAGCAGCGCGGAGCCCCGGGTGCCGATCTTCTCTCTTACAGCGGGCCTAAAGCAGCTGGATCTGCAGCCTAAAGCAGCAGATCCAGCCCCAGCACCCAGGCCCTGGTTGCCAGCACGGCCTCTGCTCGCCCCCGGACCCCGCACTGGCTTACCCCCGGTCCCGCTCCTATCCTCGCCGGAGCAGCAGGTCCGAAGCAGCAGATGTAGCCTCAGCGCCCAGGCGTGGGTCGCCTTTGTGACGCCAGTCAAGTAAACACGGCAAGAGAGTGAGGGGCTAGTGAGGGCACTGTTCTTATTTTTCTGGTTAAAAATGTGAATAATTTGTAAAATATAGCATCTTTCTTTCTTTCTTTCTTTTAAATTCTTTTTATTGGATTTTTTTCCCAAAAGACAGAGACAAAACATAAAAAACAGAGCAAAAAGAATAATGATAAACATAACAATGATATTGATACATAGGGATCAGGATTACATTAATAACAGGTATAACCTAATATGAGACCAGTGTCAAAATACACAATGAATATAGACCTCTATGTAAATATAGTTTAAATCTTTAAAAGAAAACTTATAAATGTAGGAAAAAAACACCAAGATAAAAAAGACAAAAAGAAAAGGAAAAAAGGAAAAAACAAAACCCCCCTAAACTAAAGAAAAAAAGAAAGGGGAAATAAATAAATAAATAAAAATACAAATAAAAACAAAATTTAAAAAAACAAAGCAAACCAAAACAGAATCTGAACTGAGAATTTCAACAATTTAAGTCTGTTTGTCGTCAAGTCCGTTCCACCGTATAAAGGTAACATAGATTTTATAACGGTTAAAGAGGGAGCAATTTATGTTATATGAAAGTGTTGAATAAATTTTCCCCCAAGTCTTATCAAATTTAACCAAGGGTTCAACAATGTCATTCCTGATTTTTTCTAAATTTAAACATGATATTGTTTCAGAATACCACTGGAGTGTGGTCGGAGGGTTGGAGTCTTTCCATTTAAATAAAATAGATCTTCTGGCGATTAATGTGGTAAAAGCAATCAACCGATGGGCAGATGAATAAAATCTAGCATTGGTAGCCCAAAAATTGCAGTAATAGGATGAGGTTGTAAGTCAATACCTAAGACTACAGAAATAGTATCAAAAATGTATTTCCAATATTTTTCCAAAAGTGGGCAGGACCAAAACATATGGGTCAATGAGGCCACTTCAGAGTTACATCTGTCACAGGTAGGATTTATATGACCATAAAAACGAGCCAACTTACCTTTTGACATATGAACTCTGTGAACTACCTTGAATTGTATCAGAGCGCGTCTTGCACACATTGAAGAGGTATTGACTAATTGAAGAATCCTCTCCCATTTTTCTATAGATAAAGAAATTTGGAGTTCTCTTTCCCAGTCATTCTTAATTTAATCAAATATATCTACTTGTAATTTCAAAATCAACTCATAAATAGTCGTTATTAATCCTTTCTGATAAGGGTTCAAATGTAAAAAAAATTCCAAAATGTCAGTTTGATGTGGTAGCGGAAAAAGGGGTAGCCTTCAAAAAATGTCTGATTTTTAAATATCTAAAAAAGTGTGAGTTAGGTAAATTATATTGGAGAGTTGTTCGAAAGACATAAAACAACCCTCCTAAAACAAATCCCGAAAAGCTACTAGTCCCTTTCTCTTCCATAACAAAAAAATTTGATCAGTACAAGAGGGTTACATAGAAACATAGAAAAATAGAAAATAGGTATAGGAGGAGACCATTCGGCCCTTCGAGGCAGCACCGCCATTCATTATGATCATGGCTGATCATCCCCTATCAATAACCCATGCCTGCCTTCTCCCCATATCCCTTGACCCCCACTAGCCCCTAGAGCTCTATCTATCTCTCTATTAAATCCATCCAGTGATTTGGCCTCCACTACCCTCTGTGGCAGGGAATTCCATAAATTCACAACTCTCTGGGTGAAAAAGTTTTTTCTCACCTCAGTCTTAAATGACCTACCCTTTATTCTAAGACTGTGGCCCCTGGTTCTGGACTCGCCGAACATTGGGAACATTTTTCCTGCATCTAGCTTGTCCAGTCCTTTAATAATTTTATATGTTTCTATGATTGCCCCCTCATCCTTCTAAACTCCAGTGAATACAAGCCTAGTCTTTCCAATCTTTCCTCATATGACAGCCCCGCCATCCCAGGATCAATCTCATGAACCTCCGCTGCACTGCCTCAATCACAAGGATGTCCTTCCTCAAATTAGGAGACCAAAACTGTACACAATACTCCAGATGTGGTCTCACCATAGCCCAATACAACTGCAGAAGAACCACTTTACTCCTATACTGAAATCCTCTTGCTGTGATGGCCAACATTCCATTAGCTTTCTTCACTGCCTGCTGTACTTGTAAGCCAACTTTCAGTGACCGGTGCACAAGGTCGCCCAGGTCTCGCTGCACCTCCCCCTTACCTAACCTAACCCCATTGAGATAATAATCTGCCCCCTTGTTTTTGGCGCCAAAGTGGATAACCTCACATTTATCTATATTACACAGCATCTGCCACGCATCTGCCCACTCGCTCAACCTGTCCAGGTCACCCTGCAACCTCATAACATCCTCTTCACAGTTCACACTTCCACCCAGCTTTGTGTCATCTGCAAACTTGCTAGTGTTGCTCTTAATTGCCTCTTCCAAATCATTAATATATATGGTAAACAGTTGCGGCCCCAACACCGAGCCTTGCGGCATTCCACTCGCCACTGCCTGCCATTCTGAAAAGGACCCGTTCACTCCTACTCTTTGCTTCCGGTCTGCCAACCAATTTTCTATCCATGTCAAAACCCTACCCCCAATACCATGTGCTCTAATTTTAGTCACCAGTCTCCCGTGCAGGACCTTATCAAAGGCTTCCTTAAAGTCTAAATACACTACATCCACTGGCACCCCTTCATCCATTTTACTTGTCACATCCTCAAAAAATTCCAGAAGATTGGACAAGCATGATTTCCCTTTCATAAATCCATGTTGACTTGGACTAATCCTTTTACTGCTATCCAAATGCACCATTATTACCTCTTTAATAATTGACTCCAGCATCTTTCCCACCACCGAAGTCAGGTTAACTGGTCTGTAATTCCCCGTTTTCTCTCTCGCCCCTTTCTTGAAAAGTGGGATAACATTAGCTATCCTCCAATCCACAGGAACTGATTCTGAATCTATGGAACATTGGAAAATGATCACCAATGCGTCCACTATTTCTAGAGCCACCTCCCTAAGGACCCTGGGATGCAGACCATCAGGCCCAGGGGATTTATCATCCTTCAGTCCCATTAGCCTACCCAATACTATTTCTCGCCTAATGAAAATTTCTTTCAGTTCCTCTACCCCCTTAGATCCTCTGTCCTCCAGTACATCTGGGAGATTGTTTGTGTCTTCCTTAGTGAAGACAGATCCGAAGTACCTATTCAACTCTTCTGCCATTTCCTTGTTGCCAATAATAATTTCACCCGTGTCTGCCTTCAAAAGGACCCACATTTTACTTTGCTACTCTTTTTCCCTTAACATATCTAAAGAAGCTTTTACTGTCCTTCTTTATGTTCCTGGCCAGCTTCCCTTCATACTTCATCTTTTCAGCCCGTATTGCCCGTTTTGTTTCCTTCTGTTGTCCTACGAAAGTTTCCCAATCCTCTGGCTTCCGGCTACTCTTTGCTGTGTTATACATATTTCTTTTAGTTTTATTCTATCCCTAACCTATCTTGTCAGCCACGGTTGCCTCCTACTCCCCTTAGAATCTTTCTTCCTTTTTGGAATGAAATGATCCTGCGTCTTCCGGATTATGCCCAGAAATTCCTGCCATTGCTGTTCCACCGTCATTCCTGCTAGGATCCCTTTCCAGTCTATTTTGGCCAGCTCCCCTCTCATGCCTTCATAGTCCCCTTTGTTCAACTGCATCACTGCCACTTCCGATTTAACGTTCTCCTTCTCAAATTGCGGATTAAAACTAATCATATTATGGAAGAGAAAATTGGATAAGATAGGACTCGATAAGATAAAATCATTTAGTCCAAAAAACGTACGAAATTTAAACCATATTTGGAACGTATGTCTTATTATTGGGTTAGACGTATATTTATTCAATCTTGTAATTGTAAAAGGTAACGAGGCCCCTAGAATAGAAGCCAATGATAGCCCTTGTAAGGAATCACGTTCAAGTTTATCTATCCTGGGCATTGGTATCTTCTAAATCTTTTGTCCAAAATGTTAAATAACGAGAACATTGACTGCCCAATAGTAGAATCTAAGGTTCGGCAATGCCAAACCACCATCCTTTTTGATTTCTGTAAGTGTTTTTTACTTAGTCTGGAATTTTTATTCTGCCATATATATGAAGACATTTTGGAATCTATAATATCAAAGAAAGATTTGGCAATAAAAATTGGTATCGTCTGAAATAAATACTGAAATTTAGGTAAAATTAACATTTTAACTGCATTGATTCGGCCAATTAAGGATAAGGACATTGGTGACCATTTGGTAAACTGATGTTTAATATGGTTAATTAAAGGCATAAAATTAGCTTTAAATAAATCCTTGTGTTTCTTGGTGATAAGTAAAACTTTCGGTAGTCAACCTGAGTGGAAACTGTCCATAATTCGAAACAAGATTATTTAATGGAAAAAGCTCACTCTTGCTAAGATTTAGTTTATAACCAGAAGAACTACTAAATTGATTAAGTAATGCTACTATTGCCGGAATAGATCTCAGGGTTAGAAATGAATAATAACAGATCATCTGCACAAAGAGATAGCTTATGTGTCTTATTCCCGTGGACAATACCAAAAATATTAGGGGATTCCCCGATAGCGGTGGCTAAAGGTTCCAAAGCAATATCAAATAGTAAAGGACTTAAGGGACAGCCCTGTCTAGTACCTCGAAAGAGCCTGAAAAAAGAGGATCTCTGATTATTAGTAAATACAGAAGCCTGAGATATATAATATATCAGCTTGTTCCAATAAATACATTTTGGACCTATCTTAAATTTTTCAAGTGTATTGAATAAGTATTCCCATTCTACACTATCAAACGCCTTCTCGGCATCGAGTGAGATGACACATTCAGGGGTTTTATTTGACGCTGTATGCACAATATTCATTATCCTCCTAACGTTGAAGTATGAGTAATGATTTTTAATAAAACCTGTCTGATCTTCAGAGATAATTTGCGGTAAAATATTTTCCAATCTCATAGCTAATATTTTGGAAAGAATTTTGAAATCTACATTTAACATTGATATAGGTCTATATGATGTCACTTCGGTAGGGTCTTTATCTTTTTTAAGAATTAAAAAAATAGATGCTTCATAAAAAGATTGTGGTAATCTATTCCTTAAAAAGTCTTCTTTAAATACCTTGCATAGCCAGGGAGACAATAAATTTGAAAAATACTTTTAAAATTCTACTGTAAACCCATCTAAACCAGGAGTTTAACAAAATTCATTGAAAGAATTGCTTTCTGTATTTCTTCTTCCATGATGGGTTCATCTAACAACAGAGATTCATTATATGGTAAGTTTGGTAAGTTCAGTTTCTTTAAAAACTCATGCATTATATTGGAATCAGTAGGAAATTCTGATTGGTATAGGGAGGTATAAAATTCCTGAAAGGATGTATTAATTTCGTCATGGTCTACAGTCAATGTACCATCCCGTTTACTCTCTTTAGTAATCTGACGCTTGGCCGACACCGCTATCAACTGATTAGCGAGTAATTTACCAGATTTTTCGCCAACTATATATAATTGACATTTGGTTTTAAGTAGCTGGTTCTCAATCGGTGATACTAATAACAAATCATGTCTCAATTGAAGTTCAACTCTATTCTTGTACAGCTCTAAACTAGGAGCTTTGAATATTTTTTATCAATTTCTTTAATCTCGTCAGCCAATGTGCGTTTTTTTTTCCTTTTTAAAAAAAAATTCCGCGGAGTATGAAATAATTTGTCCACGAATATATGCCTTAAAAGCATCCCAGACTACACCATTGGATATTTCTTCAGTAGAGTTTGTCAAGAAGTAAAAAGCAATCTGATCTTTCATAAAATTAATAAAATTTAAGTCTTAAAGCAAAGTAGCATTAAATCGCCATTGTTTAGCACTAAACTTGGAATCAGGTAGTTTGATAGTTTCAATGGTGCGTGATCAGAAATAGCAATTGCATCATACTCACGTGCAGTGATCGATGGAACTAGCCGAGAATCTATTATAAAATAGTCGATCCTAGAATAACTATGATATACATGAGAAAAAAATGAAAATTCTTTGTCATTTGGGTGTAAGAATCTCCAAACTTCTAACATTCCAGAGTCAAGTAAAAAAGAATTAATAAAATTAGCTGATTTATCTGGAAGCACATGATAAGATGTAGACCTGTCAATCAAGGGGTTCAAACAGCAGTTGAAATCTCCACCCATTATTAAAAAGTGATCATTTAAATTAGGAAAGGATGCAATTAACTGTTTAAAAAACTCAGGGTGATCAATATTTGGTGTGTAGACATTCACCATAGCAACTTTTTGCATATAAAGAACACCGGTAATCACCAAAAATCTGGCATATGGATAAGACATTGTTTCATAGTGAACAAACGGAATTGAGGAGTCAATAAAAATAGAGACTCCTTTCACCTTAGCCTGTGAATTTGAATGAAACTGCTGTCCTCTCCAAAACTTGAAGAATCGTAGATTGTCATCTTGCCTTACGTGAGTTTCCTGAGCAAGGATAATCTGAGCATTTAGTCTCTGAGGAACTTTTTTTTTTTTAATCCTCTTATTGGGATGGTTCAAGCCATTCAAATTCTATGAAAGGAAGTCAATAACTTTATCCATATTGCTTGTAAAAATCATGTGGGATGTAAAGGGTTAATTTCTTAAAGCCTATTAGTTCATGATACTATCATGAATATTATGCATAATATCATGATACTATCAGAGAGGCCCAGGAGCCGTTGGTGCAGGAGGAGCGACGTCCAGGCGGTAGGTTTAAAAACCGATCGCGGGGCTTTATTTCCAAAGAGGCCCAGGAGCCGTTGGTGCGGGAGGAGCGACGTACGGGCGGTAGGTTTAAAAACCGATCGCGGGGCTTTGTTTCCACAGAGGCCCAGGAGCCGTTGGTGCGGGAGGAGCGACGTCCGGGCTGTAGGTTTAAAAACCGATCGCGGGGCTTTGTTTCCACAGAGGCCCAGGAGCCGTTGGTGCGGGAGGAGCGACGTCCAGGGCAGTTTACTGCTCTGGACGTCAGATGTGGGAGGTCAAGGAGTCTGATAGCCTTCCAGACGTCCACATCTGCGCCAGGTGCGTCGAGATGGGGCTCCTAAGGGACCGTATTAGTAACCTGGAGCAGCAGCTCGATGACCTCTGTCTGGTCAGGGAGAGTGAGGAGGTCATAGAGAGGAGTTATAAAGAGGTGGTCAAGACCACGGGAGGCAGACAAGTGGGTCACGGTTAGGAGGGGCAAGGGGCAGAGGCAGGGACTAGAGAGTACCCCGGTGGCTGTTCACCTTGGCAATAAGTACTCCTGTTTGAGTACTGTTGGGGGGGGGGCAGACTACCTGGGGGTAGCGACAGCGACCGGGCCTCCAGTACAGACACCGGGCCTGTTGCTCAGAAGAGTAAGGAAAAGAAGAGGAGGGCAGTAGTATTAGGGGACTTTATAGTTAGGGGGTCAGATAGGCGATTCTGTGGACGCAGTCAGGAGACCGGGATGGTAGTTTGCCTCCCTGGTGCCAGAGTCTGGGATGTGTCTGAACGTGTCCAAGATATCCTGAAATGGGAGGGAGAGGAGCCTGAGGCCGTGGTACATATAGGTACCAATGACATAGGTAGAAAAAGAGAAGAGGTCCTGAAAGGAGAATTTAGGGAGTTAGGAGGAGAGTTAAGGAGAAGGACCGCAAAGGTAATAATCTCAGGATTACTGCCTGTGCCACGCGACAGTGAGAGTAGGAATGCAGAGGGCAGGGATTCAAGTTTCTGGATCATTGGGACCTCTTTTGGGGAAGGTGTGACCTGTACAAAAAGGACGGGTTGCACTTGAACCCGAGGGGGACCAATATCCTGGCGGGGAGTTTTGCAAAGGCTACTGGGGAGACTTTAAACTAGAACGGTTGGGGGCAGGGACTCAAATAGAGAAAGCTGGTAAGTGTGTGAGGCAGGAGGTAGAGAAGGGAAGCACTCAGACCCAACATGTAGGGGTGAAAGAAGAAAAAGATAATAAACAGAGAATAAGAGGTGGTGGGTTTCTTAAATATGTGAGCAGAGAGACAGAGGGGTGTAAAATGAGGGTAGAAGCAATAGGTAGCAAGGTAAAAAGTAAAAGTGGCCGGCAGACAAATCCAGGGCAAAAATCAAAAAGGGCCACTTTTCAACATAATTGTATAAGGGGTAAGAGTGTTGTAAAAACAAGCCTGAAGGCTTTGTGTCTCAATGCAAGGAGCATTCGTAATAAGGTGGATGAGTTGAATGTGCAGATAGTTATCAATGAATATGATATAGTTCGGATCACGGAGACATGGCCCCAGGGTGACCAAGGCTGGGAGCTGAACATCCAGGGATATTCAATATTCAGGAGGGATAGACAGAAAGGAAAAGGAGGAGGGGTAGCGTTGCTGGTTAGAGAGGAGATTAACGCAATAGAAAGGAAGGACATTAGATTGGAGGATGTGGAATCGATATGGGTAGCTGCGAAACATTAAGGGGCAGAAAACGCTAGTGGGAGTTGTGTACAGGCCAACTAACAGTAGTAGTGGAGTTGGGGATGGCATCAAATAGGAAATTAGAAATGCGTTCAACAAAGTTAAAACAGTTATAATGGGTGACTTCAATCTACATATAGATTGGGTGAATCAAATTGGCAGGGGGGCTGAGGAAGAGGATTTCTTGGAATGTATGCGGGATAGTTTTGTAAACCAACATGTAGAGGAACCAACGAGAGAGCAGGCTATTCTAGACTGGGTATTGAGTAATGAGGAAGGGTTAGATAGCAGTCTTGTTGTGCGTGGCCCCTTGGGCAAGAGTGACCATAATATGGTTGAGTTCTTCATTAGGATGGAGAGTGACATAATTAATTCAGAAACAAGGGTTCTGAACTTAAAGAAAGGCAACTTTGAGGGTATGAGATGTGAATTGGCCAAGATAGACTGGCAATTGATTCTTAAAGGGTTGACGGTGGATATGCAATGGAAGGCATTTAAAGACTGCATGGATGAACTACAACAATTGTTCATCCCAGTTTGGAAAAATAATAAATCAGGGAAGGTAGTGCATCCGTGGATAACAAGGGAAATCAGGGATAGTATCAAAACAAAAGATGAAGCATACAAATTAGCCAGAAAAAGCAGCCTACCACAGGACTGGGAGAAATTCAGAGTCCAGCAGAGAAGGACAAAGGGCTTAATTAGGAAAGGGACAATAGATTATGAAAGAAAACTGGCAGGGAACATAAAAACTGACTGCAAAAGTTTTTATAGATATGTGAAGAGAAAAAGATTAGTTAAAACAAATGTAGGTCCCTTGCAGTCAGATACAGGTGAATTGATCATGGGGAACAAGGACATGGCAGACCAATTGAATAACTACTTTGGTTCTGTCTTCACTAAGGAAGACAAAAATAATCTGCCGGAAAGAGCAGGGGACCGGGGGTCAAATGAGATGGAGGAACTGAGTGAAATCCAGGTTAGACGGGAAGTGCTGTTAGGTAAATTGAATGGATTAAAGGCCGATAAATCCCCAAGGCCAGATAGGCTGCATCCCAGAGTACTTAAGGAAGTAGCCCCAGAAATAGTGGATGCATTAGTGATAATTTTTCAAAACTCTTTAGATTCTGGAGTAGTTCTTGAGGATTGGAGGGTAGCTAATGTAACCCCACTTTTTAAAAAGGGAGGGAGATAGAAAATGGGGATTTACAGACCAGTTAGTCTAACATCGGTAGTGGGGAAACTGCTAGTCAGTTATTAAAGATGGAATAGCAGCACATTTGGAAAGTGGTGAAATCATTGGACAAAGTCAGCATGGATTTATGAAAGGTAAATCATGTCTAACGAATCTTATAGAAATTTTCGAGGATGTAACTAGTAGAGTGGATAAGGGAGAACCAGTGGATGTGTTATATCTGGACTTTCAGAAGGCTTTCGACAAGGTCCCACATAAGAGATTAGTATACAAACTTAAAGCACACGGTATTGGGGGTTCAGTATTGATGTGGATAGAGAACTGGCTGGCAGACAGGAAGCAAAGAGTAGGAGTAAACGGGTCCTTTTCAGAATGGCAGGCAGTGACTAGTGGGGTACCGCAAGGCTGAGTGCTGGGACTCCAGCCATTTACAATATATATTAATGATTTGGACAAGGGAATTGAATGCAACATCTCCACGTTTGCGGATGACACAAAGCTGGGGGGCAGTGTTAGCTGTGAGGAGGATGCTAGGAGGCTGCAAGGTGACTTGGATAGGTTGGGTGAGTGGGCAAATGCAAGGCAGATGCAGTATAATGTGGATAAATGTGAAGTTATCCACTTTGGTGGCAAAAACAGGAGAGTAGACTTTTATCTGAATGGTGGCCGATTAGGAAGAGGGGAGATGCAACGAGACCGGGGTGTCATGGTACACCAGTCATTAAAAGTAGGCATGCAGGTGCAACAGGCAGTGAAGAAAGCGAATGGTATGTTAGCATTCATAGCAAAAGGATTTGAGTATAGGAGCAGGGAGATTCTACTGCAGTTGTACAGGGTCTTGGTGAGACCACACCTGGAGTATTGCGTACAGTTTTGGTCTCCTAATCTGAGGAAATACATTCTTGCCATAGAGGGAGTTCAGAGAAGGTTCACCAGACTGATTCCTGGGATGTCAGGACTTTCATATAGAAACATAGGAACATAGAAAATAGGTGCAGGAGTTGGCCATTCGGCCCTTCGAGCCTGCACCGCCATTCGATATGATCATGGCTGATCATCCAACTCAGTATCCCATCCCTGCCTTCTCTCCATACCCCCTGATCCTTTTAGCCACAAGGGCCACATCTAACTCCCTCTTAAATATAGCCAATGAACTGGCCTCAACTACCTTCTGTGGCAGAGAATTCCACAGATTCACCACTCTCTGTGTAAAAAATGATTTTCTCATCTCGGTCCTAAAAGACTTCCCTCTTATCCTTAAACTGTGACCCCTAGTTCTGGACTTCCCCAACATCGGGAATAATCTTGCTGCATCTAGCCTGTCCAACCCCTTAAGAATTTTGTAAGTTTCTATAAGATCCCCCCTCAATCTTCTAAATTCTAGCGTGTACAAGCCGAGTCTATCCAGTCTTTCTTCATATGAAAGCCCTGCCATCCCAGGAATCAGTCTGGTGAACCTTATCTGTACTCCCTCTATGGCAAGAATGTCTTTCCTCAGATTAGGAGACCAAAACTGTACGCAATACTCCAGGTGTGGTCTCACCAAGACCCTGTACAACTGCAGTAGAACCTCCCTGCTCTTATACTCAAATGAAGAAAGACTGGATACACTCGGCTTGTACTCGCTGCACCTATTTTCTATGTTTCTATGATACTGGAAGAAGAAAAATCTAGGGCGGAGCCAGAAGTGATGACATTTCAGACATTTTGTAGTTCAGGTTTTGCACAAATGAAGAACACTAAGGAACATAAAACCCCTCCCCCCCTCCCACCCCTGTAAAGCCCCAAACTGACCAATAGACAGTCAGTAAACTACCTAGTCCCATCCCTGACCCCATCTCTCCTAGCAACCGCACCCGACATAAAGAGGATCATATATAGCCACTCCCTAGCCATAACAACGGTCATTGTTATCATTTGAAAGAGAGAGAAAAAAAATACAGGCTGGCAATGGAGTTAAAGAGCGAATGCTACATATTATTATCCAAGGTCAAAATATGAAAAACAAGAACAGCGTTCTCTTAGTTTGTCTAACGACAGGGGAACACAAATTAACAAAGACATTCTTAAAAGTTAGTATATATAAAAGAAAAACAACTCGTCCAGTTAAATTCTTAATCAGGGGAACACGAATTAACAAAGAAATTCTTAAAATGTAGTATATATAAAAGAAAAACAACTCGTCCAGTTAAATTCTTAATCATTACCAAACGATATGTTGTCAAAATTGGAAAAGTAAATCTCCAATTATAACTTAATCAGCTATCAATTACTCCCCTTCCTCCTCATAACTCTCCAAAAAGCTGGAAGCGTCTTGAGGATTGTTAAAAAATCGAGTATTACCATTGAAAAATTGAATACGCAATCTAGCTGGGTATAGTAAGACTGGGCGCAGCTTTTTCTTGAACAAATCAGACATTACATTATAAAAGGACTTTCTTATTTCCAAAAGCTCGTAACTATAATCAGGAACAAACAGAAACTTGCATCCTTCATATTCAACCACGCCCAACTTTTCTGCTGCCTGGAGAATATTCTCCTTCATTTGCAAAAAGTGAAACCGAATAATCAAGTGTCTCGGTTTATTACCAGATTTCTTCCCAATCCTGTGTGCGTTATCCAAAAATGGAAGGTTTTCATTGTGCTCAATGTTGAAAGTTCCCTTTATCATTTTAGAAGCATATTTTATAACGTTATATCCTTCTTGACCTTCCGGCAAACCAACAATCCGTAAATTCAAACGACGGCTTCTGTTTTCCAGGTCCATGTTTTTAGTCTTTTATTGCTGAAGTGCTCGAGTATTTTCATTCATTCTCCGTTCCAGATTTGCAATCTTCAACTCTCTCTCCCGGCCCAGGGTTCGCAAAATATCAATTTGATCCTTTTGTTCACGAAGTTCATCTTGTAACAAAGACAATTTTCCTTGGACTTCCTTGAATTTGGTCGAAACTCCTTTCACCATTTCTTCCAAACTGCCAAATCTTGTTTTCATTTCATTTTTCAGTTCATTTTTCAATTCATCGTTCATTTTCGATATTGCTGCTATGATACTGGAGTCAGAAGCTGTAGCTGTAGTTGTGGCTTTCCCCTGTTCCTTCCTTGGGGAGCCTCCTTTCCTTCTTGTCTCCATCCTTTTCACAATTAAGACGTGTAAAAGTGATATCAACACTTTATGGAAAGTTAGACCGTGTCTTGAAGTCAAATAGTCACAAGTAACATTGAAAGAGTGGTAAATGGAAGTTAAAAGTTACAGCATGTTGCCACTAGGAGAGTCTCAATATAGCATCAATCTGAACAAAACTTGATACACCAGACCACAGGACAATTGTGAGTAAGGTGGTGCATTAATAATCGTAGCGTTTCCATGTACCATTTTGGCGTCGTTCCGGGATATAACTCACACACACACACTCACACACACACACACTCACACACTCACACACTCACACACTCACACACTCACACACTCACACACTCACACACTCACACACTCACACACTCACACACTCACACACTCACACACACAGAGAGAGAGAGAGAGAGAGAGAGAGAGAGAGAGAGAGTGAGTAATGGGCCTGTCCCACGTTTTTAATGGAATACACCTGGCGACAACCTCCGACAGCACCTACAACAACCTACAACACCTACGTCAACCTACATCAACCTACGACAGCAAACATTGTCACCACTGTCGCCGAAAAAATTTCAACATTTTGTAAATTTTGTGGCAGTCGACTGTAGTCGCCCAAAAAACCACCTAAGTGGGACAGGCCCATTACAGATAAGATGAGAGTTTCAGTAGATGGGCAGAATGCAATCAAATTGATCTAACCCAGAATGCCAACTTGGTCAGCATGAATGCCAAGTTAGGCCTGAAGGCCTGTTTTCATGCTGTACAGCTCTATGACTCTAAACGCTGTGGCAATAAAACACCTAAATTGGACATATTGATAACACCATCACTTTAATTATACTGACTCTTTTGCTTCAGTGCAAAGTAATTTCTGTAAGTGCCATGTGAGTGAAAATGGAACTGGTCAGTCCTTAACTTCAAAGTCAACAATTTTATCAATGTCTCAAGTTGAAAAATGCATGTATATACATTGTGTAACAATTGGCTTAGAATTTGTTGTGATAAGGTAAATAGTTTGCTACCACTCACTACTTGAGATATTGTTTCCTGAATTCCTGAAACATTACAAAAAAAATGGTGGAAGGTGAAAAGCGCATAAAAAACGGTAATAACAAAATTGAAGAAATATCAGTTTTAATTCTGACACTTTGGACCAAATAGGATTATATACCCCCTTGAAGTTGCAGTCCTATATGTTTAATATACATGTGACATATTTCCAGGGCATTATCAGTTTATTCTTGTTTTATTTATGAGTTCCAGAGTTGTGGGCATTATTAGCTCGGCATCATTTATCCCTCATTGCAAGGCCACTTCAGAGGACAGTTGCAAAATGATCACCGTGCTGTGGTTCTGAAGTCACATTTAGACTTGACAAGGATGACAATGATACCAGATTATATTTTAAAATAATAATCCAATTTATTTGTCAGCATTACAGATACCATATTTATATTATACATTTATTTAATTACTGGTATTTAAATTCCCAACTGCAAAGATTGGATTTGTGTATCTAGATCAATAATCCAGTTTTTTGATAACTAGAATTATGAGTTGGACAGCGTACAATTGTAGCCCTTGGTCAATAACATAATTTTTTTTTAAATCACTGAACATTTTATAAACTAAAGTGCTTTGGAGAAGATGTTTTGAGAACATTCCTGTCGTCTGTGAATATTATTTATGGCATGAACAAGATTTGAAAGTATTCAGCTATCCATGCCAGACCATAATTACCAGATAAATTCAACTATGTCTATCAAAAGACAATAGTGAGGCCACACTTGTTTTAAGAGCCTGCGACTAGACAGAGGGTGGACAAAAACGTGGTCCCCAATTGATCTCGGACTAGTGTCTGTTGAAAAATACATGCGTTGTTGTCAAGAGGAAATAAGATGAGAATCAGCTGTAATAAATCAAATTGCCCAAAGCTGCCAGCATTTAAGAAGCATTACTTTAAAATAAAAGTTGAGCAAAATTGGTTTAAATCCTTACACTTATTTTTTAGCAAGTATATATTTTATTGAACATATAACCTTTGATAATCTATCACAAATAAACAAATCATTAAAAGTAGGAAATCAAAGTAAATGTAGAGTAATTAATAGAAGCATAAACAAAGATAGATAAGGATGAAGATAAAGGTTCATATAAGAGATTGTACAGCATCTGTTTTTTTATGATAGTACATATTGTGATTTGGAGAATATAATATTTTATAAATAAAGGATTATAAAATGGGCCATTAACTTTCAGCAAATGTAGAAGACAATTTCCATTATTGCTTGATGACATGTTGGATGTTATAAACAGTGCTTTCAGAGTTATGTACATTAATATATGAAAATACTAATTGATTGGGCTTTATTTCATTGTAAATATATTCCTTTATCTAATTCTTAACCTTAATTGTTTGCACAGCTAAGAATATAAATGTCTCTTGAATAGATTCAAGAGATTCAAGAGACATTTATTGTCACATGCACCAATTGGCACAGTGAAATTTGGGGTCACCAAATACCATTGACAATATATAACCAATATCAATTGAAGTCAAGTATCTGAAATTAAACAGCAGAAAGTAATTGAGGTATTCTAGAGTATTGCCAACATTATAATTGTTTTTTCACAATATGGGATGGCAAGATTAGAGCTTGGCAGCAGTACATAGAAGCTGCCAAATGAAAAGATTCTTCGGTTAAGGAAAGATCATAAAATTCCAATAAAATTCTCGTAAATTTGCACTTTTCAAAATAAAACACAAAGAGCCAGTAACACCAGGCCAGGCACTATTCCGTGCAGAGACGAGCTGAGTTAACATTTCACGACAATGGCCATTCATCAGAACTGGAAAAGTGAGGAAACAAGCATGTTTTATGTTGCAGAGGGGGAAGGATAGAGAGAAGACAAGGAACGTCCAAGATTGGGTGGTGACTGTACCGATGACGCAAACAAAATGACTGAGACACAACATCTAGAAAAAATAAGGCTGGTCTTGACTGACAAACCAGATCAATTTTCCAAAATATGGTCTCCTTTTATTGAATTTCTTCAACAACATAATGGTTGAACACAAACTCAAAACCGACGCTAGGGTCGGGTGAGCGGGCGTATGGAAGGGCAGTGGGATATATCTCCACTTCTTTCACTTCTTCGTTAGTTCTGGGATTTTTCTTTTTTCTTTTTCGTGTCTTTCTCGAAATTCTTTCTTTTCTTTGTCTTTTCTTCTTTCTTTCCCTTTTTTCCTTTTTCCTTTTTTCCGATTTAGTTATTAGTTTATAAAATGTTAAAATTGAAGCAGTACGAAAATTGTATATGTTATGTCAATTACTTTCTCTTTGTACAATTGCTTCTAATAAAATAAATATTAAAAAATAAAAATAAAATTCCAATAAAATTCTCGTAAATCTGCACTTTTCAAAATAAAACACAAAGAGCCAGTAACACCAGGCCAGGCACTATTCCGTGCAGAGATGAGCTGAGTTAACATTTCAGGACAATGGCCATTCATCAGAACTGGAAAAGTGAGGAAACAAGCATGTTTTAAGTTGCAGAGGAGGAAGGATGGAGGGAAGACAAGGAACGTCCAAGATTGAGTGGTGTCTGTACCGATGACTCAATGCTTTGGGATCCATCTAGTTCAGAATTGTATCAGAAGAATCAGAGAGAAAAGCAAAATAAACTGTTGGAAGAGCGAGAGGCAGAACACAACAGAGACCTGACACGGAAGAGAATGTTGGAGTACCCAGCGGATCAGACAGGATTGATGGAGGGAAAAAAACCAAATTAAAATAATCTGATATATACATTAAAAATTAGCTATGTGAAATTAATAATTTCAAATTGGGTAGGATGTAACTTGCCGACATAGATGTTGGGCTTCAATGAAGCAGAATAGAAACCAGACAAATGTCAGTGAGACATGTGTTTGGAAGTTCAATGTAAGCTTAAGGAATTGCATGTTATTTCCGGATACAGACGGTACATTGCAGTTCTTGGGACTTAACACTGAACACCATAGAACTGATTTATTGAGCATTTTGAATAGAATAGAATGCCATTTTATTGTCACTATACACATGTACAATGAGATTAAAAGCAGCTCGTACTCAGTGCAGACATGTAATTAGTTCAAAAAACAACAAAAAAAAACAAAAGGGGGGGGATAAGGTGCACAGTTCTGCAGCGCTATATACATATCTATGAAAAGACAATGGATGAATGGAGTGAATAAATAGGATTCCTATGTACAGTATGGGTTATTGCACATATTAAAAATTACAGTTACAGTACAAATTACAGTAGGTGGATAGATGGAAGTCCGGGGGTTAAGCTGTGAAGTCAGTGCATGTGTGAGTTCAGAGAGGTTATGGCTTTTGGAAAGCAACTGTTCTTGAGTCTATTTGTCCTTGTTCTGATGCACCTATAGCGCCTCCCTGAGGGCAGCAGGTTGAACAGGCCAAATGCAGGATGGGAGCTGTCCTTGATGATGTTCTCCGCCCTGCTGAGGCAGCGGGAGGTGTAAATTTCTGGCATGTTCTGATTTTATTTCAAATTTGGTACATCTGCAGGGGTTTTTTCAATTACTGTACGTATTTCCAACCTACCTTTCAATTCTGAATGTAGTGGTCTGAATTTTACTTCGGAGTCACGTGAGTGACTGCGTGAAGAAGACCCCGTCCAGCCGCACACGCGTCATATCGTCAGACGCATAGCGCAGCGACCACGGTAAGTAAAAAGCCTGAAGATAAGTGGTTTACTTTCGTTTTCAGGTCGCTTTCTTCAGAGAATTTGTAGTTGTGCAACACGTTAGAATGGAGAAAGGACGTAAGGGCGGCGTACCGCAGGTAAACTCGAGAAAGACTGCGGGTCTGCGAGTAGTGGGCGCCCGTTTGAGGAGTCGGTGGCAGCGAGGCCATCGACTTTAGAAACGGTTAAAAGAAATACCGTTGCAGTGCCATTAGGGCACAAGGCCAGGCAAAAGACAGCAGACTCTGAGGAGTCAGACCGGAGGTTCCCCGCCTCAGGCAGACATTTTGTCTATTCGGGTCCGCGTTGGCCTATGGGAGAGCCAGCGCAGGGAGTGCCCGGGGATGGTCCGGCTCAGCGTTGGCCTACAGGAGAACCAGTGCAGGGAGTGCTTTGGAAGGTCCGGCTCAGCGTTGGCCTACAGGAGAGCCAGCGCAGGGAGTACTTGGGAAGGTCCGGCTCAGCGTTGGCCTACAGGAGAGCCAGCGTCAACAATGCCTGAATAAGGGCATTTTATGTGTTGGCCTACAGGAGAGCCAGCGCCAACAAGTAATGTCTGAAGGAAGACAGTATGGGCATTGGCCTACAGGAGAGCCAGCTCCAGCAGCACCTGAAAGAGGGCTGCCTATGCGTGGGCCTACAGGAGAGCCCGCACGGCGAGCACGTGGAAAAGGGTTTACTATGCGTAGGCCTATGGGAGTGCCAGCGCTAGAAACACCTGAAGCAGGATGCCAGTTCGCCCCCTCCATGAGGAGGATTATTTTACGGGCAGCAAAGATTCAGATGACGAATCATATGAGGACCAGAGCCCAATAACAGAGCCTAAAGGACCAGGTCTGGCACAATATAAAATTTGCTGTTCCCAGACTGTCAGGGGAACCATTGGCAGATAAATTAGCAAATGACAATACATTTTTTTCTCTCCCAGCAGCTCCAGGTACTGACCATGGATGAGCTGTCAAAAAATATGAAACCCGCAGAATTGTGCACTGCTAGCAGTCTTAGCGGTGAAAAAATGACAGTGGGTGTTGAAATTGCTGGTTCAGGCATTACGGCTTTAGCCAGAGGCTTGGATGGAGAGCACGTGTCTGCATCACAACAAGGTTGCCTTAGCACTCATGTGTAGTGCGCACTTTGAAATAAACTGTATTTGTAAAAGTGCTAAGTTTGCGGGGCTCTGTAAACCATCTAATATTCAATTGCCTAATCTGTTTTTGGAAAGAATCTAGCCCAAAAGGGTAAAAGACCTCGATGAAGCCACTGGTGCTTGGCAGATCAAATCAAAGGTAGTTTCCCTACCGACGTGTGGTGACTGGGGCCAATGAAGGATCAAATCGGTCCTTCCCATATTTGCGTTATTGGCGCACTGCTCCTGAGGTACGTGGAGGTTACAGTATTCCCACTAAGATCAGGGGACAACAATTGCCATCGGCAAACCCTGAGGTAGGTGGGTCTGGTCCTGTAAGAGACATATTAATGGTTCACACTTACAAGTTGGGGAAGATTACAATTCTTCCTAAAAGAATGGGAATCTGATGCATTTATACTGTACAGTATTGTGGGGTTTAGAATTGAATTCTACCCATATTTGGATCCTCCTCAGCATATTTCAAACCGGACACGTATTTTCTCAAAAGAAGAGAATATGCAGATTCAGGCAGAACTTTAAATATTGTGTTAAAAAGGGGTAATTGAGGAGTCAGTTCACCAACACTACCAATTTGTGTCGAGTATTTTCTTAGATCAAATAAGGATGGTGGGTGTAGAATTATTCTAGATCTGACAAGTCTTAACCTTTTTGTACAGTATAAAAAACATTTTTAAAATGAGAGACATTTGCCAATGCTATACAGCTAATTTCAAGAAAATGCTATATGGCTAGCATAGATCTTCAAGATGCATATTACTGTGTGGCTGTACATGGTAATAATCATAGATATTTAAAATTTAACTGGATGAGTCAATTATGGCAATTTAAAGCATTGTCTTATGGTTTAACCTCAGCTCTGAGACTATTTACCAAATTGTTAAAACCAATCTTAGCACTACTAAGAGCTCAGGGCCATTTGGTAATAGCCTATTTTGGATATATTCTGATTGTAGGAGACACTCGGGCTACAACAGAAGCATCAGTGTCAAGAATCAAGCTCACTTTCGAGAGGCTGGGATTTATTATCCATCCAGTTAAGTCCAAACTATTACCAAGCAAAGTAATTGATTACTTGGGTTTCACTATTAACTCAGAACACATGGTAGTGACTCCGCCCAAGGATAAAGGTTGCAGTTAATTTAAAGTTGCTCATTACACAACACCAACCCTCAATTAGGCAGGTAGCAAGCCTGCTTTGCAAACTAATTGCTCATTTCCGGCTGTACAGTTTGGATCGCTGCATTATCAGCATTTACAGCAAGCATAGGTACAGGCATTGAGGATACATTCAGGGCACTTTGACAGGCCATGTAATTGCCAGTTGCAGTTATTACTGAAATACTATGGATGATCATGAGTGTCTCAAATGCTTCCAGAGAGATTCTGGTTGAAACATCTTCCATTATTCTACAGACTGATTTAGTGCTCTAGGTTGGGGTGCTACTAATACTATTTCCAGCTGTGGAGGTAGATGGAATGTGGAGAAAGTACCTTTGATCCAAGAACAAGGGATCATTTACTGAGAGCTTTTAGGAACATTTTATGGGCCTAAAGCTTATTGCTCTAATATGCAAAATTTGCATGTTTAGGTACAGATTGACAACACTATGGAATAGTAACGTATGTTAATCATTTGAGTGGTATTAAGTCAGAATCTTATGATAGATTGGCTAACGTGATCTGGACCTGGTGTTTTTACCAGAAATATTTGGTTTCGGCAATCTACCTACCAGGTAGATTCAAAATAGTTGCAGACTCAAGGTCACGTAAATTCAATGACAATACAGAATGGATGTTGGATCGTGACAAATTTAATAAAATTGTTCGGGGTGCCAGAGATTGACTTGTTTGCATCCAGACTTAACCACCAATTACCTAAATATGTGTCATGGGAACCTGATCCTGGGGCAGTAGCGGGGGATGTTTCTCGCTGCATTGGGGTAGAATGTTTTTGTATGCATTTCCTCCAGTTTGCCTCATTTAGTCAGTGTATACAGAAGATCAAACAGGACTCCGCTTCGGGAGTATTGGTGGTACCAGATTGGCCTACACAACCATGGTACCCTCTGGTGTTAAAAATGATCACAAAGCCCCTTATGATTTTTCCCAAACAGAATTAACCTGTTTGTGCACCCTATAACTGATGATTCACATCCTTTAAATAATCGTATTGGTTTGTTGGTTTGCAGATTCTAAGGAGTGCCATATCTCGGAAGAGGACTATCAGATCGTACTGTGGATGTTATTGCGGCAACCTGGAGGGATAGTACCCAGAAGCAGTACATTTCTTACATAAAGAAATGGGAGGTGTTTTGCTTAAGGCAGAATATTACATATCACACTGCAGACATCTCAGATGTGTTAGAGTTTCTGTCAACTCTTTATTTTGATTGGCAGTTAAGCTATAGTGCTATCAATACTGCAAGGAGTGCCCTCTCTGCATATCTATGGAGGGAATCAGAACAACATCCTGTAGGGTCACACCCTTTGGTCTGTAGATTTATGAAGGGAATTTTCAATTCTAAGCCTCCTAGACACAGGTATACAGAAATCTGGAATGTAAGAGATGTGCTAATGCTCTTTCGTCAATGGACTCCTATTGCAGCGCTGTCCTTGGCCAAAATTACCATGAAGGTAGTCATGCTCAGGGCACTGGTTTCAGCACAGAGCGTGCAAACATTTAAGAAACTACGAATAGACATGATGGAAATAGCAGCAGATGCTATTACGTTCTATGTCTATGATTTGCTTAAACAGAGTAGACCTGGAGTCACAGGATGTAAGTTGGGGTTTTCAGCATATCCTACGGATCCACGTCTATGTGTAGTATCACATTTACGATGTTACATTAAAGCCACCAGAACCTTAAGATGTGCAGTATCAGCATTCTTTATCAGCCATAAATAACCGCATAAGAAAGTGTCGGTTCAGACTATTTCAAGATGGCTGAAGCAGGTGTTGCTTGATGCAGGTATTGATACTGACAAATTTAAATCTCATTCCACCAGGGCGGCATCAACAAGGATTTGGATGTCCCAATAGACCATATCCTTGCGGCCGCAGGATGGGCAAGTGAAAGGATGTTTCACAAGTATTACCATAAGGCGATTACAGTACCTGTGGTTATTTGGTGGTGCTGTACTGGATTCAGTATTAAGTTTTCCCTTGTGATAAAGGGGTTACTATTGTTGTGATAAATTAACCATTAACTGATTGCATCTATGTTGTGGTTATGCATTGTTGATTGCTTTACTCATTTAGAGTCAATCAATGCAGTGAGACGCCTGGATTTGAATCTACGGCATGAAATCACAGAGCTTTAAAATCTTCACGCAGTCACTCACGTGTGAAGTAAAATAGTAAGATTAAACGAGAACTTACCCGTTTGAAGTTTGATCTTTATTTTATGAGGAGTTACGATGAGGGACTACGTGCCCTCCACTCCCACCCCTCATAAAGGTCAACTGGTAGTTCTAGTCTTCATGTATCTTACTATCATACTTCAGTAATTCCTGCACCATTTTCTATGTTTCCATGTTTCTATAAAAACCTCATGAAAAGGTTAAGTTTAAAGAATTTTCAAAAATTAAATCGTGATTTAAACCAATTGCTCAGATGGAATATGCTGCGTTGTTCCACATTTGTTTGGAATGTAACTTATATAAGGATTTGAAGTTGCCAGAATCATAAAGTAAATAAAGCACAGAAACAGGCCCTTCAGCCCAACTTATCCATGCAGACCAATATGTCCCATCCGAGCTATCGCATCTGCTCACGACTGCCCATATACCTTTAAACATTTCCTATCGATGTATCTGTCTAAATGTCTTTTGAATGTTGTTATTGTACCTGCCTCAACAATGTTATCTGTCGACTCTTTTCCGATACCCACCAACCTCAATGTGAAAAAGTTGAGGTTCCCTTTAAATCTTTTCCCTTTCACCTTAAACCTATGTTCTGTAACTCTTGATTTTCCAACCCTGAGAGAAATTACTCTGCATTCATCTGCTCACCTCATGATTTTCTGCATTTTCATTTGTCATTACTCAACCTACTTTCCTGTCTGGTCAAGATACTGTTGTAATTCTTGATAACCATCATTACTGTCCACAATAACACCAATGTATTTACTGTGATGTGACCAACATTCTCAATTACAAATTGCGGCAATACAAGATCACTTCTGTTATTTTGTTTTGGCTTTGTGTTCATCTATGATTTATTAAAAAATCACATCAAAATATCTTTAAAAGTGTAATCTAAATGTTGTGCTGTTGTTATTGCATTACCAAGCCCCACGCCAAGGTGAATTTAAAAGAGAGTTAGATAGAGCTCTTGGGGATAGCGGAATCAATGGGTATGGGGAGGGCAGGCACGGGTTACTGATTGTGGATGATCAGCCATGATCACAATTAATGGTGGTGCTGGCTTGAAGGGCCGAATGGCCTCCTCCTGCACCTATTTTCTGTGTTTCTATGTGATGATCTAGCCAATTGCTAGGAATGGGAAAATAAAACCAAAGTGCTCATCTGTTTAAAAATAAAATCATTCTGTTGATCCTCCAATAAAAGTAATTAACTTTGTATCATCATTTCTAATTCAGAATTCCTACCTCCCATTTTTCTCACATTCAATCCAGGCAGGCAAACCGGCAATTTATCATGATGTGCTGTGTAAATAATTACATTAAATAAGTTGAATGAACATAATGTGCTGTTAATTTGCTATGCTACTCAACATACCTGTTCATTCTAAAATTTGCAATTCAACTTTTATACAACACACCTTTTTCAGAGCTTTATTTTTAAAGTGTTCTAGATTTCAAACATGTATTCTACCAAAGATGAAAAAGTTCCAGCATTGAGATGCATCCCACTCAATTGACCTGCTATTGCACAAAATTCTTCCATTTCTCTTGTTCCTCCATGACTAATGAAACATTCAAATTTTGAGGAGAAAATATAAATTCTTCAAACCATGTTTTTTGACTATTGCGGTTGCTAATTGTTATGGTGATCACAAGCTTCAGAGTGCTGCATTCCATTTGATGCAAAGTACAAATGAAATAATTTTAAAACCTACCATTAAATAAAATTGTGCACATACCTTATACAATGAATCATACTTTAGAAAATGAAAATGTACAAAATTTATAACATACATCATAGCATGCATTCAAAACAATATAAACTAAGTCCTAGTGAAGGAAATAATAGGAAGATTTGAGATTAAAAGTTCCTGCAAAAATTGATTTCAAGGCAGTTCTTCATGAAAGTGACAGACAAAGAAATAAAGATGTTTGAGAACATAAGAGTAGAAATTTGACATTTACCTTCTCAAATGGAATTTTGGTGGTTTTAAACATTAACTTCTGCATGAATTTTGGTGGGCACGAAACATAGAAAAGTAACCAAAATAAAAAAAGGGGCAGGAGTAGGTCATTTGGCCCTTCAAGCCTCCTTCCTCATTCATTATGATGATGGCTGATCCACTGTCTCAATAGGATATACCTGTCCATTGTTCCATCAGGACTTTGCAGGTGAAATAAAATATTTCCAAGTTTGCCCGTAGCACAAAGCAAGCTGGGTTTGTAAGATGTAAGAAGGATGCATAGTCTTTAAGACAATTTAAACTATTCTGAGTCAGTCTGAAATCGTATAACGTGGATACATGTGGTGTTATTCATTGTGGTAATATGAACACAAGTACAGAACTTGTGATGTACAAGGTGATAGATTAAGAAATGTTTATGTGCAAGGAGATCTAGATGTCCTTGTACAATAGTTACTGAATTTGAGCATGCAGATGCAGCAAGCAGTTGGTAAAGTAAACCGATTGTTGGACATTGCAAGAAGGTTTGACGATGGGAGCAGCATGTCCTTCTACAAAATTATAGCGGCTGCTGAAACAAGACGGAGTATTCTGAGCAAATATATTCACATTACCAAAAAAAACACATTCACCACAGATGTAATGCAGGGAAGATCCCTGTGATGGCATGAGGATACATTGAATAGGCTGTGTTTGTATTCTTGACAGAGTTCAGAAGAATTAGGAGAGTTCCTGTTGAAATAGACATAATCCTTACAGAGTTTGACAGGTTAATTGCAGGGAAGATATTTCCCCTAATTAAAGAGTCTTGAACTCGGTATTACAGTCTCAAAATAAGAGGTAGATTATTTAGGACTGAAAGATAAATTTCTTCACCAATCAGTCACTGAGGTGTTGCTCACTCACACAGTTTATGCAAATCCACTTTGTAATGTCTGCATCCTCATCACCATTAACATTCCTATTTAATTTTGTGTCATCAGAAAAAATAGAAATATTCCATTTATACCCCTCAACCAATATTTCAGGCTAACGGGTCAAACATAGAAACATAGAAACATAGAAATTAGGTGCAGGAGTAGGCCATTCGGCCCTTCGAGCCTGCACCGCCATTCAATATGATCATGGCTGATCATCCAACTCAGTATCCCGTACCTGCCTTCTCTCCATACCCTCTGATCCCTTTAGCCACAAGGGCCACATCTAGCTCCCTCTTAAATATAGCCAATGAACTGGCCTCGACTACCCTCTGTGGCAGAGAGTTCCAGAGATTCACCACTCTCTGTGTGAAAAAAGTTCTTCTCATCTCGGTTTTAAAGGATTTCCCCCTTATCCTTAAGCTGTGACCCCTTGTCCTGGACTTCCCCAACATCGGGAGCAATCTTCCTGCATCTAGCCTGTCCAACCCCTTAAGAATTTTGTAAGTTTCTATAAGATCCCCTCTCAATCTCCTAAATTCTAGAGAGTATAAACCAAGTCTATCCAGTCTTTCTTCATAAGACAGTCCTGACATCCCAGGAATCAGTCTGGTGAACCTTCTCTGCACTCCCTCTATGGCAATAATGTCCTTCCTCAGATTTGGAGACCAAAACTGTACGCAATACTCCAGGTGTGGTCTCACCAAGACCCTGTACAACTGCAGTAGAACCTCCCTGCTCCTATACTCAAATCCTTTTGCTATGAAAGCTAACATACCATTCGCTTTCTTCACTGCCTGCTGCACCTGCATGCCTACTTTCAATGACTGGTGTACCATGACACCCAGGTCTCGCTGCATCTCCCCTTTTCCTAGTCGGCCACCATTTAGAAAATAGTCTGCTTTCCTGTTTTTGCCACCAAAATGGATAACCTCACATTTATCCACATTATACTGCATCTGCCAAACATTTGCCCACTCACCCAGCCTATCCAAGTCACCTTGCAGTCTCCTAGCATCCTCCTCACAGCTAACACTGCCCCCCAGCTTAGTGTCATCCGCAAACTTGGAGATATTGCCTTCAATTCCCTCATCCAGGTCATTAATATATATTGTAAATAGCTGGGGTCCCAGCACTGAGCCTTGCGGTACCCCACTAGTCACTGCCTGCCATTGTGAAAAGGACCCGTTTACTCCTACTCTTTGCTTCCTGTTTGCCAGCCAGTTCTCTATCCACATCAATACTGAACCCCCAATGCCATGTGCTTTAAGTATGTATACTAATCTCTTATGTGGGACCTTGTCGAAAGCCTTCTGGAAGTCCAGATACACCACATCCACTGGTTCTCCCCTATCCACGCTACTAGTTACATCCTCGAAAAATTCTATAAGATTCGTCAGACATGATTTACCTTTCGTAAATCCATGCTGACTTTGTCCAATGATTTCACCACTTTCCAAATGTGCTGCTATCCCATCTTTAATAACTGACTCTAGCAGTTTCCCCACTACCGATGTTAGACTAACTGGTCTGTAATTCCCCGTTTTCTCTCTCCCTCCCTTCTTAAAAAGTGGGGTTACGTTTGCTACCCGCCAATCCTCAGGAACTACTCCAGAATCTAAAGAATTTTGAAAGATTATTACTAATGCATCCACTATTTCTGGAGCTACTTCCTTAAGTACTCTGGGATGCAGCCTATCTGGCCCTGGGGATTTATCGGCCTTTAATCCATTCAATTTACCCAAAACCACTTCCCGACTAACCTGGATTTCACTCAATTCCTCCAACTCCTTTGACCCGCGGTCCCCTGCTATTTCCGGCAGATTATTTATGTCTTCCTTAGTGAAGACGGAACCAAAGTAGTTATTCAATTGGTCCGCCATATCCTTGTTCCCCATGATCAACTCACCTGTTTCTGACTGCAAGGGACCTACATTTGTTTTAACTAATCTCTTTCTTTTTACATATTTATAAAACTTTTGCAGTCAGTTTTTATGTTCCCTGCCAGTTTTCTTTCATAATCTATTTTTCCTTTCCTAATTAAGCCCTTTGTCCTCCTCTGCTGGTCTCTGAATTTCTCCCAGTCCTCTGGTATGCTGCTTTTTCTGGCTAATTTGTACGCATCATCTTTCGCTTTGATACCATCCCTGATTTCCCTTGTTATCCACGGATGCACTACCTTCCCTGATTTATTCTTTTGCCAAACTGGGATGAACATTTTTTGTAGTTCATCCATGCAGTCTTTAAATGTCTTCCATTGCATGTCCACCGTCAACCCTTTTAGAATTAATTGCCAGTCAATCATGGCCAAAACAGGTCATGAGCATCAATGGATGTATTTCTATCAAAATGTCTGGAATTCTGAACCATTTCAGAGGCTATAGAATGATAAACAGAGCAATCATTATCTATATTTGCGCCTTTCAAAACAGTGCGATGCAGAATCATCAAACCTTTGAAACGTTTCAGTTTTAAGCCTCATTAAGAAAGTAAAAGAATGTTTCACTTTCTTTTATTTTGTAATTGCAATGGACCCTTGGTTCTCATGTATGTTTTTGCACCTTTCATGGAGGCAAACACAGTCATTATTTAATTCATCTTTTCACTCCTCATTGCTCTTTTAACTTCCACCTTTGATCATTTTCCTCCAAGTACAAAAAAACAATTGATTGTATAGTCAACTATTTTCACCAACCAATTAGCACAGCCACAGGAAATGTGATTTTCCTTTTTGAACTAAAGGCAAATGAATGGGTTCCTCACTGTAATTTGATGAACTCTTATAAAGTGAATTTCTAAAAGAAACACTTGCAAATATTTGGATGAATCATGTATAGATGGGAAGGAAAATGGTTTTGACTGTTGGTGATCTAGATCCATTCATGGGGAAAAAATCAAATATTGTGGAGGCTACTAGTTGAGATAAATTATAGTAAAGCAAAAGACAGATGAATGCGTGTGCTTAAATCTCTTCATTGCTTCATGCCTCACAACCTGCCTTCATTTCCCCAACAACCAACTGCTCACCAAACTCTTTGGTCTTCTCACATTGGACCCACTGTATCCTTACCATTTCTGTATTGTTCATCTGCCAATATTAGAGCAAGAGCATCAAGGGTGATGTCTGAATACATATCATTTACGAATGCATGGAGATTTGTCATTTAAAAAGCTGTTGCAGCTTGGCCGATTGAAAATTGCTAAGCTGACCTATGTAGATTTTAGTGAGAAAGCAGAGTATGAATTTTCAATTTTTTGATGATATAGCCGAATTTGAGAATAACATGATATTGGGGTTCTGTCATGTTGGATATGTGATTTATGAGGAGGATACAAAGGGGCTTTGAAGCAACTTAGCCAAGTTATTGAGAGGGAAAATGCTTGTCAGATGTAATTAAATGTGGATAAAAGTTATCCAATTCGGTATAATAAACACAAAAGGTGATTATTATTGAAAAGGTTGATGATTGGAAATTATTGCTGTATAAAGGGATCTAGATGCCCTTGTACATCTTGGCATGTACATGGGCAAATATTGAAAGCAAACATGCAGGTGAATCTGGAGTAAGAAAGTAAATCATAAATAAACTAAATTCATTGCAAGATATTTTCATGGGAGCAAGGAAGTCTTGCTACATTTATATTCAGCTTTGGTGAGGCCACACCTTGAATTCTCTGCAAATTTAATCTCATTATCTACACAAGGATGTAATTGTGAAAGTTCAGGTCTATCAAACAACCAACCTACCAAACAACCTACTCCTGCTCCAGTTTCTTACATTCTCACATACTATGAATCACTTAAGGTTAACTTGTAGGTACAGCCACAATTACAATGGCAAATAATATGTTGCCCTTTATTGCAAGAGTATTAGAGTACAAGAATAAAGATGTTGTAATGAAGTTATAAAAGGTCGTAAGACTTCATCGGGAAAGTTCTACATAGATCTGGTTTCTTTTTGCAACACAATATATATTTGTCACAGAAGGAGTTCATGACAGTTCACTAAATTAATTCTTGAGCTGGATGAGGAACAATTGGGCAGGCTAGCCCTATACTCTAGAATATTGAAGAATGAGAAATGATTTCATTGAAGAATACAAATTCTTCTGCATTACATGGGTGATGTTTATGTACATAGGTTTTAGGAGCAGAATTAGGCCATTCGGCTAATAAAGTCTACTCCACCATGGCTGATCTATCTTTCCCTCTCAACCCCATTCTCCTGCCTTCTCCCCATATCCCCTGACACCTTAATCTCCGCCTTAAAGATATCCATTGACTTGGCCTCCACTGCCGTCTGTGGCAATGAATTCCACAGATTCACCACCCTCCTCATCTCCTTTCTAAAGGTACGTCCTTTTATTCTGAGGCTAAGGCCTCTGGTCCTAGACTCTTCCACTAGTACAAACAGTCTCTCCACATTCACTAAATCCAGGCCTTTCACTATTCCCCAGTTTTCACCCACTATTCACTCAATTTTCCTTGACTAGAGTTCAGTTCAGTTTATTTTATTACCACATGTACACCGAGGTACAGTGAAAAGCATTTTGTTACATGCTAACCAGTCAGCAAAAAGACAAAACATTATTACAATTGAGCCATTTACAGTATATAGATACACAATAAGGGTATAAAGTTTAGTGCAAGGTAAAGCCAGCAAAAGTCTGATTAAGGATAGTCCGAAGCTCACCAATGAGGTAGATAATAGTTCAGTACCGCTCTCTGGTTGTGGTAGTATGATTCAGTTGCCTGGGAAGAAACGGTCCCTGAATCTGGAGATTTGAGTTGATAATGCTGCTGTCCTTGCCAAGGCAGCGTCAGGTATAAATGGAGTCAATAGAAGGGAGGTTGGTTTGTGTGATGGTCTTGGCTGCGTCCATAATTGCTGCAATTTCTTGCGGTCTTGGATGGATCTGTTCCTAAACCATGCTGTGATGCATCCTGATACATTCTGTGGTGCATCAGTAGAAGTTGGTGAGAGTTGTAAGGGGACATGCCAAACTTTCTAAGCCTTCTAAGGAAGTAGACGTGCTTTCTTGGTCGTCACTTCAACATGGGTGGTCCAGGAGAAGTTGTTGGTGATATTGACTCCTAGGAATTTGAAGTTTTCAAACATCTCTACCTACTATTGTGTATTAAAGAACTGCAGATGCTGCTTTATACCAAAGATAGACACAAAATGCTGGAGTAACTCACCGGGACAGGCACCATCTCTGGATAGAAGGAATGAGTGACGTTTGAAGTCGAGACCCTTCTTCAAACTATTCCTTCTATCCAGAGATGCTGCCTGTCCAATTGAGTTACTCCAGCATTTTGTGTCTATCTACTTCTACTAGATTGGAAAGTCTATAACCACAGTCACAGTTTCAAAGTAAGAGATCAGACATTCATGACTGAGATGAGGAAAAAATATTATGAATTTCAAAAACCAAAGGAAAAACTAAATCTGTTCTAAAAGAGGAAATCACATAGAGTACTTTACAATTATCAGATTATCTGATTATCAGATTATTATAGTCAAATAACTAATATTGAAATACTATTGAGCTGCATAAAGGAATAACATTTGCTATGGATGTTCTAAATATGTTTTCAGTAAAATAAAGACAGTGTATACTTATTTCAAAGTGGGTCAATACTAACCTGGACCACATTGACCTCAATCTGTCCAGTTCCTCATGCATGCCTCCCTTACTATCACCACAGCCGCTCTTTCCTTTTGCAGCCTCATGGGTCAAATTGTTTTGTCAGGCCTCAGTACACCAGCCATTCGTCAAAGCGAAGTTCAAGATTGGTGGCCTGATCTCAGGTGGTGAGACCAGCACCAGTCTACACTTCTGGGATTTTACAGTTCATTAATATCAAAGGCTGTTTAACAGTTTCAAATTATATCTACAATTCGTAAGCATAAAAATAAATCTCAAAAGGATTTACACTATTTCAAATGAGTAAAGTTTACCTAATAGGAAATTTAAATGATTTAAATTGCTCAAATGTTAAGATAAAATAAAGGGTTAAAAACAAAGCAGTTGGCTTTTCAAATGCCACAAATGGCTGGTGTAAAGCTGTGACCCAGTTATAACCTGCATTTGGTCCCACAGCTCAAAACATTTTGACCTCTATCTCATCTCCGATTTATATGCAGAGGCGCATAAATTAAAGGTGAGCTGACACAAGAACAACAGTTCTCTGCTGAACCAATGGCAAATGGTAAACATAGTTATACAAATTAGAGTCAAGTATTCTGATTCTTCCAATGAATTTTGAACAAGTGAAACAAAATGGCAGGAACTGAGCTAGTAAACCAACCTATCTCATAAACTGCAAGTGTAGAAAAACTAACTCACACCAGTATAATTTCACACAAGCTTTAAAGAATACATTTAAAAAGAAATGAAACTTGTGCTCAGATCATGTCGTTGCTTTTTAGCTTCCTCAGAACCTCTAAGTTACAGTTTAAAAGGATTCTTTGGAAGAGAGACCTGTTGGAAATTGTGTCATAATGTATGCCACTGTTTGGGACCAATAGACGAAGGTAATTTTCTTTATTACTATGCAATTGTTATGGCAAGGTGCATCGAAAAGTATACTGCAAAGAAATGCATCCATTTATTCTCTCATTGTGGTGTCTTAAAATAAAGTATTTTATATAATACAATAAAGTCAACAGCAGCTTAAAGCCATGTCCAACAATAAGTGCCCAAAAAATAATTGATGGCCAGACCTGAGATCAGCCCAGTCCACACTGATGCTCATTAGACTTTAAAAAAAAGACAAAAAGTGTTCGAATAACTCAGCGGGAAGACAGCAACTCTGGAGAATATGAGTAGGTGTGGCGGCAGCCTATACACGGGCCACTTATACTCGAACCCTCGTCAGGAAGTACGAGGGCGGGCACGTGACGTCATGGGCTAGAGGGAGTGTCCTGGTACTTAAGGTCATCTCACCTCGAGACCACCAGGAGTTCAACCGGTAGCTGAGCCCGAGGGAACAACCTCGCTCAGCTACAGCAACACTGTTATGATAGTCGGCACCAACCTAACGTGTCAGCACTGAATAAACGACTCTGAACCGACCTGACGTCTCACCTTTATTCAACACGTCCGGTGCCGCTATATTGGTGACCCCCGACAGTCCAAATTGAAATTTGGATTTTACGCACGCAGCCTCAGGAGGGAGACCTGATGTCCACAGCCGGCTGCCCAGCCCTGCAGAACTACGCTGCCGCCAACCCGGCCCTGCAGTGAGGTATGCCGCTACATCTGGGATGCCGCCGCTTCCCCACCAGCTGCTGCTCACCAGAGCCGAGAAGCCGCGGCTGCCGCCACTCTCCCGCTCCCGGCAACGGACCAGGTCCCGCATTCAACCCCCACACCGCTCCAGGCCTTGTGTGACGGCCGCCGAGCTCTCCCGCATGACCTGCCCGGAGCCGACCACCGGAGCGGAGAGGTTATACCAGCTGCCGCTGGCCCACCAGCTGCTGCAGGAGCTGCGAGCGTAGCAGCCTCCTGCCCATAGCAAACCCGACGCACGCCCGACGGCCCCTGGAGCGGAGAGAGTACCTGCCGCTCTCCCACTCCCGACAACGGATCTGGCCCCGGCCTCGCACCGTGAACACGGCTCCAGGCCCTGCACTGCACCGGGCCTCTCCGCTCCAGGCCCTGCCCCGGCCTCACCTCACCGCGGACCCGGCACTGCAACAGGCTCGCCGCGGCTCCACGCCCAGCACCGCTCCTGGCCACACTGCAGCCACGGCTCCACGCCCAGCACCGCACCTGGCCTCACCGCAGCCACGGCTCCACGCCCAGCACCGCACCTGGCCTCACCGCAGCCACGGCTCCACGCCCAGCACCACACCTGGCCCCACCGGCCGCTGCCGAGGGCCTGGCCACCCGATAGGGCGGGCTTACCTGGGGCGCCTGCCGAAGACGCTCTTCTACTCCTCACCGGCGTGGACTCCGAAGATCCCTGGGCGCTGGCTGGCTGCCTGTCCGGCCCAGGGATTCAATTGCTGGTGAAGGCCGCCTCAGCCGGCCGGCAAAATGGCCGCCGCGGCCTCCCGAACAAGCGGCAGAACAAACTACAACTATAATGGCCGCTGAGAAAAGCGAACTCACCTGACCGCCATCCACAGCGCCACCTTCCGGCCGGATGCCGTCACTGCAGCCTCACCGCCGTCCACAACGCCACCTTCCAGCTGGATGTCGTCCCTGCAGCCTGACTACTGGCAACAGCGCCACCGTCAGGTCGGAGGCTGTCACTGCAACGCTGCACAGCTTTCCTATCCTGCACTATGAACACTGGACAATTTGAACTTTGGACACTGATTGCACTGTAATTTGTGTTGTTACTGTTCCTTTTGTGTTCACTGCATCTCCACGCCCGGTTCAGAAATTGGTTTGTTTATTTTATTTTGTTTTTTCCCCTCAAAGATGACGACGTCTCCCAGCCATTGCTGAGGGCCGCATTTTACAGGACACTCTCCCTTAGCTGGTCGAGGAGATGCGACTGTGTCTTTTCTGTCCGGCGGTTACTGCATCGGTCCCCTCGCACCCCTCGGTACCTCGGGATCGCCCACGCAGAGCGTTACTGTGCCCGTGGGCCCTCCGTCCCGACCCACGCCCGGGGTGTCCCAGACCCACATGCAGTAGCCGCCCTCGACCATGCTATTCCTTCCTCTGGTTCTGGGGGGGGTCCTGTGGCGGCAGCCTATACACGGGCCACTTATGCTCGAACCCTCGTCAGGAAGTACGAGGGCGGGCACGTGATGTCATGGGCTAGAGGGAGTGTCCTGGTACTTAAGGTCATCTCACCTCGAGACCACCAGGAGTTCAACCGGTAGCTGAGCCCGAGGGAACAACCTCGCTCAGCTACAGCAACACTGTTATGATAGTCGGCACCAACCTAACGTGTCAGCACTGAATAAACGACTCTGAACCGACCTGACGTCTCACCTTTATTCAACACGTCCGGTGCCGCTATATAGGTGACATTTCAGATCCTTGTTTCGTCATTTCACAGTTCACTGATATCAAAAGCTTTTTAGCAGTTTTTAATTGTTTCTAAGATTCTGAAACATAAGGAAAATTTAAAAGGATTTAAATATTTCAAATAAATAAAATGTACTTAACAGCAAATTTAAATTGGTTAAATATTAAGATTACATAAAGGATAAAAACAATGCAGTTGGCTTTTCAAATGTCACCCAGGACTGGTATAAAGGTAAGTCACACAGTTACAAAGTTCATCTGGCCCCACAGCAAGTTAGTTTAATATGGATCTTGTACAAATAATCGACACAACAATACCACAGGCAGGAGAATGGGGTTGAGAGGGAAAGATAGATCAACCATAATTGAATGGCGGAGTAAACTTGATGGGCTGAATGGCCTAATTCTGCTCCTGTCGCTTGTGAATTTATGACCATGAATACAGATTTTAGTATTCACAAAATTGGAGCCTTTGAGCAGACTGACAGGGAAAAAGATGGCCTTGAAATTACAGTGGTCTTTTGTCTAAAGGAGGTACAAGTGAGCAACTGACCACAAAAGGGGACAAATATATAGTTCCAAATTTGGATTATATTGCAAACAATGACTGTTAATAATTCAAGAACAACTCATGCAATTTAAGAACATATATATAATAATACCCTAGTATTCGTGAAAAATTATCTCCAAAATTTAGCTTCCATTTCCTTTTCAGAACACCAAGACGCCACTCCTGAATGTGGCAACACAATTGGATAGAGTGGTAAAGAGGGCATATGGCATGCTTTTCTACATTGGTTAGGCCATTGAATCTAATAGTTAGCAAGTCTTGTGCAGCAGTAAAAAAACTATAGTCAGGTCACATTTGGTCATTTGAGCACTTTTTTGGTCACCACACTGTAGGAATGGTGCAAAAACGTTGGAAGGTATGCATAAGATGTTCACTGCCTGTATTGGAGTATATCAATTATAAGGGGAGACTGGACAAGATGAGATAAATTCCTCTGGATTATCAGACATTATCAGGAAAAAAAAATGATAGAGGTATATAAAATAATATCAGGCCTAAATTGGCTAGAAAGACTTTTTCATTCCCAGGATGTAAAATTCAAATACTAGTGGCCATATGCAGTGCCCTCCATAATGTTTGTGACAAAGACCCATAATTCATTTATTTGCCTCTATACTCCACAATTTGAGATTTATAATAGAAAAAATCCAGAAAGTTGTTCTCCCCTTTTGGTGCGCCAGTTTCCTGGCAGGATGCCAGCCACAGTAGTGGGAGCTACGCAGTGTGATGATTATACTGCTCGCAGTCCCAAAACTTTTTAAATAAATCTCTGCAGCATTGCAGCGATACTCAAGGTTGTTTAAATGTACCGCTGTACCTCCTCCGAATTGCAAAAAGATGATAACTCACTCGTTTTTGTGTTTGGACGGGAGCTCCGCAACACCACACACCCCCTCGCGTAACCAGCTTGGAGGGGATGATGGTATTGAAAGCTGAGCTGTAGTCTATAAACAACAGCCTGACATAATTGTTTTTATTGTCCAAGTGGTCCAATGCGGAGTGGAGAGCCAGTGAGATTGTATCCTCCGTTGACCTGTTGTGATGGAAGACAAACTGTAGTGGGTCGAGGTTCTTGTTAAGGTAGGAGTTGATCTCCACCATAACCAACCTCTCAAAGCACTTCATCACCACAGATGTTAGTGCCACTGGTCAATAGTCGTTGAGGCACGTCACCTTACTCTTCTTGGGCACCGGTATTGCTGATGCCCTCTTAAAGCAGGTGGGAACCTCAGACCTCAGTAGTGAGAGGTTGAAAATGTTTGCAAAAACCTCAGCCAGGTTGTCTGCACAGGTTTTGAGAACTCGACCGGGTATACCATCAGGTCGGGCGCTTTCCGAGGGTTCACCCCCCCGAAGGATCTTCTGACGTCAGCCTCTGTGACTGTAACTGTAATACCATCAGGGCGTATGGTGGCTCAGGAAGGCATATCAATGTTCTCCCTATCAAAGCGTGCGTAGAACACATTGAGCTTGTCATGGAATGATGCTTCGCTGTCGCTCGAGCTGCCTCCTGGTTTTAGCCTTGTAGGAGGTGATGGCATTCAAACCCTGCCACAATTTGAGCGGAAGTCCCTTTTGGCCTTTTTGATGGCCTTGTCAAGGTCGTATCTGGACTTCTTATAGACCTCTACCTCACCAAACCAAATGCCTGGGATCTAGTCTTCAGAAGAATGCGGATCTCCTGGTTCATTCAAGGCTTCTGGTTAGGAAACACTAGGGTCAACATGATGCTTTACTATACTCCATACTGTGTCCAAAATCAATTCTTGGATCCTGTATCCAGTTCTACCAGCTGGTTCTGGGCACCTGCTCCATAGCAGGAATATTTACCCTTTTGTTGCATTGCTGTGAAATGCTGGTTTTACAAATTCATTGATACATAATATTTAACTTACATTTCTAGATAAGGTTTTATATTACATAATGGTGAACCAATTTAAAAGATAACTGAAATAAAACAAAAACAAAATCTGCAGAAAGGGGAGTCTGATAAAAAATAATTAACTTCAAACAATTTTTTTTCCCACAAATTCTGCCTGAGGGCTAATGTAAAGGACCATTGTTTATTTTGTATCCTGGAACTATATTTGATTAATGAATGTGTACTTTTCATTAGTGGATTGTTCTGAATTATAGGATCATCATTTTATAGAAAGATTGCTTTGTGAATACCATCGTTATTATTTCTTATATATCACTTCATAGAGAGAATCCTCCATGGTTAAACCTGCCATGATTATCTGAACCTAAAAAAAAAATGATTACAGTATTGTAGACAGACAGGTTGTCAAATATAAAATGGAACAAAAAATAAAATAGTTTGTAAGTTAATGTTTGTGTACTGGTATATAATGATTTTTATTAAACTTTATTTAAAAACATCATTTTATTATGTTCTCAAAATAAGAACCTAGAAATTTTACCCCTTCATCTCACAAATATATTGGCATAAAAGAGACACTAGAGATTGTTGATGCTAGAAGCTGAAGCAAAGAAACAAACTGCTGATTGAGAACTCAGCACGGTGGTGCAGAGGTAGAGTTGCTGCCTTACAGCGCCAGAAACGCAGGTTTGATCCTGATCACGGGTTCTGTCTATACAGAGTGTGTACGTTCTCCCCCATGATCTGCATGGGTTTTTTCCGCGTGCTCCGTTTTCCTCCCACAGTCCAAAGACGTACAGGTTTGTAGGTTAATTGGCGTCAGTAAAAATTGTTAATTGTCCCTAGTGTTCGTTGGATAGTGTTAGTGTGCGGGGATCGTTGGTCAGCGTGGAATTGGTGAGCCAAAGGGACTGTTTCCACGCTGTATCTCCAAACAAAACTAACCTCAGTGGGTCCATCTGGGGGGGAGGGTGGGGGGAGGAATTGAAGATGTTTCCGATTAAGGCTTTGCATCAATCGTGAGAATGAAGAGGGAGGATAGCCAGTATAAAAAGAAGAGGGGGAGGGGGTGAAACAGGTACTAGTAGATGATGGATGTACTGAGGAGGGTTGAAGTCTGACTGGCACATGAAGGCAGGTCGGAGAAGAGAGGTGGAGTTGGGGGACAGATATAAATGGGTGATTAACATAAATACAAAGACTACCAGAGCTGGAATCTGATAACTAAGAAGGATAATGATGGGACCCATTAGAGGAGAAGTGGAGGACAGATGGAATCAGATGGGATAGGGGATATGTGTAGGAAGGATCTGCAGATGCTGGTTTCAACCGAAGATAGATAAAATAAGCTGGAGTAACTCTTCAGAAGGGTTCCTGCTGTTGGGGATCCAGAACAGTTTAAGAAGAAGGGGTAGGCCATTTAGGACTGAGATGAGGAAAAACTTTATCACCCAGAGAGTTGTGAATCTGTGGAATTCAGTGCCAGTGGAGGCCAATTCACTGGATGTTTTCAAGAGAGAGTTAGATTTAGCTTGGGGCTAAAGGAATCAAGAGATATTGGGAAAAAGCAGGAAAGGGGTACTTATTTTAGATGATCAGCCATGATCATATTGAATGGTGGTGCTGGCTCGAAGGGCCGAATAGCCTACTCCTGCACATATTTTTCTATGTTTCTATGTCTTAACCCAAAATGTCACCCATTCCTTCTCTCCAGAGATGCTGCCTGTCCTGCTGTGTTACTCCAGCTTTTTGTGTCTATTTGGGAGAGGGGATATAGTGGGTGCATTGTGTGGGTAGTAGGTGGATGGAACCAGGGGGAAGAGAGAATAAAAATGGTTGATGGATGCTGGAAAAAGGGACAAAAATGGTAGTACAGGATATGGATCAGAAAGAGAGAGGGGAGAATACATGACAGAAAGATTACTTGAAATTGGAAATAAAATGTTCATACAAGCGGGTTGTAGACTGCCCAGGTGGAATATGGAATCTTGTTTATCAAGCTGCATTAGGCCTTAACCTGGCAGCGGAGAAGGCTGAGGATGGTCAGGTTAGTGTGGGAATTGGAAGGAGTCTGAAATGGCAAGCAACTGGGTGTTTGGAATGGCCATTGAGGACATAGCTCAGGTACTTTGTAAATTGTCATCTAGTCTGCATTCTGTCTCACTGATGTAAAGAGATCCACTTAGGGAGCACCAAATGCAGTAGATGAGGATGGAGGAAATGCACATGAATCTTTGCCTCACCTGGAAAGGCTGTCTAGATCTCCTGATGGTGATGAGGGAGGAGGCTACATAAGCTACCCACCTGCGATTGCCATGGATCAGAAAGGGATGGCTAGGGATGGATGAGTGGAGTCATAGTCATAGTGTGGAAACAGGTCCTCTGGCCCTACTTGCCCACAACGACCAACATGTCCCATCTAAACCAGTCCCACCTGCCTGCATTTGCCCCATATCCCTCTAAACCTGTCCTATCCATGTAGCTGTCTAAATGTTTCTTAAATATTGTGATATTACCTGTAGACAGTTACAGAAGTAATGGTCCCTGGGGAAGCCGGAAAGAGTTGGGGAGGGGAGTTGGTGGATGCAACCAAGTGGATGAAGATGGCAAAAACTATGTGCTGTATGCGGAGGCTAGTGAAGTGAAAGGTAAGGAATTGCCAACCACTATCTCTGTCCTGTTGCAGGGGAGGTGGGGTGGTGAGAGAATAATTCTGAGCAACATAGAAAACAGAGGAAATACAAGAGCGGATTCCATTAGCCAATGCCATTCCCTAAATGGGAAGTCATGTTTCTGAAAAATAACATTTCACATGTCCTCGAATGAAATGCCTCATTTTGAGAGCAAATTTAATGAGTATGGTGCAACTCGGAGAAAGGGAAGGCACCCCGTTATAAGTGACAGTGTGTGAAGAGGTGTATTCTAGGTGGCTGTGGGAATTAGTGAGCTGATAAATGTCAGTGGGTAGTCATAGATTGAGAGAGATCTAGAAAATGGAGGAAAATGTCAGAAATGGTCCAAATAAATTTACGAATGAGGTAGAAATTCGTAGTGAAGCAGATAAAATTGCCCTGATCTACCTCGTGCAGGAAGTCGCACCAATGCATTTGTCAATGTAATGGAGAAAAAGTTGAGGAGTGATACCATGGAAGGTTTATAGCAAGGACTGTTCTACATTGCCAACAAAAAGACAGACGCTGTTAGAATCCATGAAACTGCCATGACTAAACATTTGAACTTTATAAAGTGAAAGAATAATGTGAGTGTTGGCATGGACAAACTTTTTGTATCAAACACTATTTGGTAAATTTTTGCAGAGACAAATAAGCAAATCTTAACTCCAAATCTAAGCAAACATGAGCTGCAGGAAAGAGCTTTAATGTGGAAAATAAAAATAATGTGTTTCTTTAAAAATAATTATTTCTCCGAGAGAAAATGTACCAGGGTGAGGGATATTTACAGCAGGAGAGTTATGGGCTGAGGAAGAGTTGTTGGGTGGTGAGGGGAAAAAGGAAAATAATTCAGTGGGTAGGTGTGCAAATAGGAATGCCAAAGCTAGACAAATATTGGCAGCACTTGCAATCAATAAGAGTGAAAGTTTTCCTTAGGTGGATGCAAATGGTGGGGTTGGAGATTGTCGTTATAGTTGTGAAACCAATCCAATTCAGTGGAGAGACAGATGCAGGAAGAAAGATGACAATGAGGGAATGAAGCTGGTACTGTGGGAATTAGTTGAAGATATTTTTACTCCTTGAAGTTAACAAATATTGTTGCAAAAATAGTTAATTTATGGAATGTATAATTTTCACCTCCTCTTACCTGCTAGTTACCTTAGCTAATTATTTGATCAGTATTCCACAAATTGAGGTTCATATTATAATCCCCCTCCCAAATTGTGTATATTAAGGAATCAAGGAATATGTGTTTAGTACAGAAAAGTGGCACTGGGACAAAAGAAAATCAGACATTATCTTATGTATTGATAGAGCAGATGCAAGGAATTGCATGACCTACTTTTGTTTTCAACTTAACGTAAAAGCCAATCTGCTGGAGGAACTCAACGGCTCAGGCAGCATCTGTGAGGAAAATGGACAGTTGACATTTTGGGTTGAAATGTTCACTGTACATTTCCCTTCACAAATGCCGCCTGAGCCTCGGAGTTCTCCAGCAGTTAGGTTTTTGCTCAAGATTACAGATCTGTAGTTTCTTATGTCTTCCGTTTCTATTTCTTATGCTCTTATGTTAATATAAAAATGTGAATTAACTGTGTACAAACCGTAATAATTTGATCCTGTGTTCATTTTCTTGGCAAATTTTATCAAGCAATTTATTTCCTTGTCTCTCCTTGATAGCCATAGAACATATAACATAAAACATCATAATAAAAGGCACAAAGTGCTGGAGTAACTCAGGTGGTCAGCAACATCTCTGGAGAACTGTTCTGTTTTGTTGTTTTTGCACAATCCGCAGGCATTGCCACTTTCATTTCACTGTACAGCTTGTATGTGTATGTGACAAATAATGTTGACTTGACTTGGATAGGTGACTTTTCGGTTCGGGACCCTTCGTTAGCCTGATGAAGGGTCCTGACTTGAAATGTCACCTATCTATATTATTCAATGATGCTGACTTAGCCATTGAGTTACTCAAGTACTTTGTGTCTTTTTTTTGTAAACCAGCATTTGCAGTTTCTTGTCTCTAAATAAAACATTATGTTCCATGACTTAACCGTGATTAAGAGTTATCTAGCTAAGACTCATTTTTATTTCCAAAAAACAAATAAACTACTTGAAAAACATGAATTTGTCAGTTTTTTAAAAAGGATAAAGAACTAACAAAATGTTAGTTAACAAGCAGAGAATTGTGAGTGTTTCCGATCTAGAAATAGGCAGGATGGCAAATCATGGTCAAAATAAAATTGAAAGTGACATTATTGATATTATTTATTAGAGACATTCACATCATTTGATTTTATTACTGTACGATTTTAGGAAATTGTTTCTATGGGGGCATTTCACTGAAATCTATCATGTTTACAAAACTGACACAAAGCCAGGTAAATATAATCAATTTGAGCACTTGCAATTAACAAGAGTGAAAAATTGTTCCGTGGTTGGATGTAAACCGTCGGGGGGCCGCAGTGATAATTCTGAGACCAATCTAAACCCTGCCATGAAGATGAGAAAGCGTGGAGTGCAGCTCCCTGCCTTTGGTCCAACCCCCTGAGCTCCCGCATCATCAGCACCAGCATCCTCGCACACTCGGCCCTTCTCCTGCCGCACAGTCACATCGCAAAATACAAGGAGCCGCGCCACCACCCCGCTCACCTCTTTTTTCTTCTGTCCGCCTCCTAATTGAACGCAGAGCAGGAGGAGCAGCCAGGAGCCAGCCGTTACCAGGGGCAGCGGTGCCAACCTCCAGCTAGACGCCATTCCGATAACGGGGGGCAACGCCGGCCTCGCATCCCATTGGCTTAGGCGCAGGCGACGCAAAGGTTTCTGGAAGCTGTGGTCCCACGCTGGACCTTTAACGTTGGGAGATGGAATAATTGAACAACATTACCCAGAATGCCGTGGGTGCACCGAGGCTCGACCCTGGGAAATATCTGCCAGTTGGTGGCCCGTGCCGCGAAATACAGCGGAGAGAGATTCAGCTGCACTGAATGGTTGCACGGAGAAGCACCTTGACAGCAGCTCTGTTGACATCCATCCTTAAACTTGCCGAATGTCAATGACAATGTTTAAGGTAACTTTTAAGGCACTTTTTTTTTTTAACACCTACTGCTGAAACTTTGTTGAAAACCATTTAGGATTTTTAAAAACAATCATTAGCATATGTCATACCGACACTAACCAAACACAACAGACAACAAGCGAAGCACATCTGGGTGCTTATTTACTAAATCTCCGTCCTTTTGAAACGATTTCGATACGATTTGCCTCTATTAATGGTCTCGACCCGAAACGTCACCCGAGAGATGCTGCCTGTCCCGCAGAATTACTCCAGCATTTTGTGTCGTTCAGCATTTTGTGTCGTTCACGGTTCAATATTACCAAGCTACCCAATGAATATGAGGTGCTCACTCTGGCAATGGAGGAGGCCCTGGACAAAAGAGTCATTATGGGAATTATAGAGGAGTTAAAATGGTTAACTCGGGGATCCAATGCCTCAGCAGACCCAACACAAGTGTTTTGCGAAACAGTCACCAAGTTTACACATGGTCTAGCGGAAGCAAAGGAGGCCACATCGGAAACACCAGATGCACTAGATGAGGTTAGAGGAGACCTCTGTCTCACCTACAAGTATTGCTGGGTCTCAGGATGGAGGTGAGGGAGAAGGTATAGAGACAGGTGTTACAGCTCCTGTGGTTGCAGGGGAAGTAACTGGGGAGGGAGTGGTTTGGTTGGGAAGGAATGAATGAGCCATGGATTTGCGGAGGGAGTGGACTCTGCGGAAGGCAGATTGGGGTGAAGGATGGGAAGATGTGATTGGTGGTGGGATCATGTTTGAGGAGACAGAAATGTTGAACTATGATATGTCGGGTGCGGAGGGTGGTGGGGTGAAAGATGAGGACTTAGGGGTTTCTATCCTTGTTCCAACTGGAGGGAGGGAAGGAGAGTGAGAGCAAAACTTCTGGACACAGAGGAAATGCGGGTGAGGGATCCATCAATGACAGCAGGGAGGAAACGCTGCTGTCATGATTATTACAGAAAGGGCCATCTCAGATGTCCTAGAATGGAAAGCCTCATCTTGGTAGCAGATGAGGCAGACAGAGAAATTGATGGAAGGACAATTCAGAAGACTGATAAAAGAGGGGGGGGGGGGAGTCTGGTGATGCATGATTTCAAGCTTCTGTACCTTCTATCAGACGTGAGCTGGGAAAAGATGGAATGGCCGGAGTGGGACAAATCTTTATTTTGGCTGCATTTCTGAGGCAGCATTTTTAAAGGACCGGGTCTAATTAAAAACGTTGACAGCATTTTCATCATAACAATCTTGACTGTTTTAAGGTATAAAAAAACTGAATATTCACAAATGTATTCCACACTAATCGTCCTAAATAGTTAGTGGTTGTAAAACTTTGTAGTTGAAGAAAATTGTAATAAATCTGTCTCAAACAGTCTGTGGTAGACAAAAATGTTGGAGAAACTCAGCGGGTGTGGCAGCGTCACCTGCTGAGTTTCTCCAGCATTTTTGTCTACCTTCGATTTTTCTAGCATCTGCAGTTCTTTCTTAAACAAAGAGTCTGTGGAGTCCATTATAAAAGGTGGTAAAACTCTCTTTAAAAAAGCACAATGGGATTGAAACCCTTCTGACTGATTCAGCAGATTTGCTGCAAACATTTCATTTTCTTGAAAATGCCACAGCGGTATTTAGTGATGAAAATGATGAGACTTATGGAAAAGAGAGAACAATTATTGATACTTTGCAGTTTGATGAAGTTGCAACATCAACGTATACAGAGTTGGAAAGTTACTAGAGAGTATTCGGAGGGATAAGTTCAGGCATTTGAATGGGCAAGAGCTGATTAGGGATAGTCAGCATGGTTCTGTACGTGGGAGGTCATGTCTCACAAATCTGATTAATTGTGTTGAAGACGTTGTAGCGGCACCTGCTGGTGCGCACAGGTAGTCGAACCCTGCGGTCGGGTGCCTCAGACATGTGACTCTGGGGAGGGGTTGTGTTACGTGCGCTTTCTCGGCGATGCCCTTTCAGTCGCTCTGGACCACCGTTGTGGCTGGATCTGTTTATTGGTTGTGTTGAGATACTTCGTCAGTTTACTTGTTTTGTTAATAAACTCGTTTGAACAATTGACTTGTCTCATCCGCCAAATTGGTGACCCCAAGGCGTCCAACCGAAGATTGGACGACAACATGCAGGATAATTACCTTCCCGTGCCACTCCCAACGCCCATCACAATGCAGTCAGCCTAAAACTGCCCGTGTTTTGGCCCGATCAGCCTCAGGTGTGGTTCGCCCACGTTGAGGCGCAGTTTCATCTGCACCACATCGTCGCGGACGAGACAAGATACTTCCACATGGTAGTAGCCCTGCCGCAGGGGTCAGCCTCCCGTCTACTGCCTTATCTTCAGGACCCACCCGGAACCGCTAAGTATGACAGCCTCAAGGCCCTCCTTTTGCACACCTTCGGACTCAGCCGACGGGACCGTGCTGCCTGCATCCTTCACATGGACGGTTTAGGAGACCGGCGGCCGTCCGTCCTCATGGCCAGGATGCCACCGCCCATGCCAGTTGTTCGAACAGGCCTTCCTGGAGCAGATGCCTGATGATATCCGTCTAATGCTCGCTGGCGCGGACATCAACGGTCCCCAGCAGCTCGCGGAGCAGGCTGACGAACTCTGGATGACTAGGCATCAGCATATCTGCGCCATTAACCGCGTGCCCTCACCAGCACGGATTTCGCCTCGGCGGCTCCGCAAGGAGGGCACGCCCTCGTCTTCCACCGAAGAACCACAGCAGCGTCCTGAGACTGGCAGTAGGCACCGTTGGTGTTACTACCACCTCCGCTTTGGCGCAGAGACTCGACGCTGCCGCCATCCCTGCGCGTTTCGGGGAAATGCCTCAGCCAATCGGCCAAAACGACCGCCTCTATGTCCGCGACCGACATTCCAGCCACCTTTTCCTGGTGGACTCCGGCGCGATCGCCAGCATACTTCCCCGACCGACCGCAACACTCGTGCTGGTAAGAAGGGCCCCGTCCTCTCGGCCGTTACCGAGAGCGACATACGAATGTACGGTACGCGGACCCTTACCCTCACTTTCGACTCCCGCCCGTACAAGTGGAATTTTTATCATCGTGAACGTTGCCCAACCGCTCTTGGGAGCCGATTTCCTACGCGCTTTCTCCCTCATCGTCAATTTACGGGGCGGTCGCATGATTCCACGGTCGGACATCGGCACCGCACAGCCCGCCCCCGGCTGTCCCGCAGCTTGACGCTGGACATGGGCATTGTCTGGCGGTCTGACAGCCCATGGGCCTCCCCGCTACATATGGTTCCGAAACCATCTGGGAGGTGGAGACCGTGCGGTGATTACAGGTGCCTCAACACGGTAACCACGGCGGACCGTTACCCGGTGCCTCATACCCAAGATTTCTCCGCGCACCTCGAGGGCACCGCGCTCTTCTCTAAGGTAGACCTAGTCCAGGGTTATAACCAAATCCCCGTCCACCCCGATGACATTCCCAAAATCGCCACCATCGGCCTGTTCGAATGGCTTTGAATGCCTTTCGGCCTGAAGAACGCCGCGCAGGTGTTCCAACGGCTCAAGGGCCAGGTCGGACGGGGCCTGCCTTTTGTTTTCATTTATCTGGATGACATTCTGGTCGCCAGCGTTTCCCAGGCGGAGCACATCGCCCACCTCCGCCTTTTGTTTCAGCGCCTCAACGAACATGGCCTGGTAATTAACACCGCGAAGTGGCAGCTGGGCCTGAGTTCCATTTCGTTCCTGGGACACCGGATTACCCCGCAGGGTGCTACCCCGCTCCCTGCGAAAGTGGAGGCCATCCGGCAATTTCCCCGGCCGCTCACTGTCAAGGGGCTACAGGAGTTCGTCGGCATGGTGAATTTTTATCAACATTTCATGACGGTGGCTGCTGCCGTCATGCGCCCCCTGTTCCGGTGCCTGGCGGGGCAAACCGCGGGACCTTGGTGTGGTCCGCATAGGCGGACGCGGCGTTTGAGGGTGCCAAGGCAGCGTTAGCTGATGCCACCATGCTAGTGCACCCGCCCGCATCCGCCCCTTATGTGCTCACCGTCGACGCCTCAGATGCTGCTGTTGGTGCAGTTCTGGAGCAGTTCGTTGACAGCCGCTGGCAGCCGTCGGCGTTTTTTCAGCCGGCAACTGCGGGCTCCAGAGTGCAAATGCAGCGCTTTCGACCGAGAGCTCTTGGCGCTCTACCTGGCCGTCAGACATTTCAGGTATTTCCTCGAGGGTCGCATGTTCACCGTGTTCACGGACCATAAACCCCTTTCGCCTCAGTAAGATTGCGGATCCGTGGTCCCGCCCAACAGCAGCGGCACCGTGACTACGTCTCTGAATACACATCAGATATCCGTTACATAGCTGGGAAGCTTAACATCGTGGCCGACGCCTTTTCCCGCCCCGCCATTTCGGCTCTCGACCACGGCGTTGACTACGGCGAGCTGGCAGCAGCGCAGCAGGCTGATGCCAGTATGGCGGTCTACCGCACCACCAGCACTGGCCTTCGGTTAGCAGAAGTTCCTTCCGGAAGTGTCATGGTCCTGTGCGACATCTCCACAGGACACGCCCGCCCAGTCATCCCGTTATTTGGAGATGGTGGGTTTTCGACGCGGTCCATGGTTTGGCCCACCCGTCCATACGTGCGTCGTCCACCCTGTTGGCTGCCAAGTTCATCTGGCACGGACTCCGTAAGCAGGTGGCTGCCTGGGTCCGCGCCTGCATCCCGTGCCAGGCCTCCAAGGTCCAGCGACACGTACGGACTCCGGTGCAGGATTTCGCTGTCCCCTAGGGCAGGTTTCTGCACATGCATGTGAACCTTGTCAGTCCCTTGCCACATTCCCGAGGCGCCATGCACCTGCTCACCATCATGGACCGTTTCACGAGGTGGCATGAGGCGATTCCACTTTTGGATACCTCCGCCGAGGTTTGCGCCTGGGCTATGGCGGCCCACTGGATCGCCCAGTTCGGGGTGCCCTCCGTCATCACCACGGACCGAGGGGCCCAGTTCACCTCTTCCTTGTGGTTGGCCCTGGCACAGCTCTACGGCGTCCGGCTGCACCCAGATGACCGCCTATCACTCGCAGGCTAACGGGCTGGTCGAAAGGTTCCATCGAAACCTTAAGTCGGCGTTGAAGGCCTGGCTTACTGGTCCGGACTGGGTGGACCAGCTGCCCTGGGTCCTCCTGGGTATCCGTACCATGCCTTAGGAGGATTTGGCTGCTTCCTCGGCTGAGCTCATGTATGACCCGTCCTTGCGTGTGCCTGGGGATTTCCTGCCTGCCGTCCGCGGACAGCAGGTTTCAGCCTCGGCGTTGCAGCGGCACCTGCTGGTGCTCGCAGGTAGTCGACCCCTGCGGTCGGGTGCCTCGAACATGTGACTCTGGGGAGGGGTTGTGTTTCGCTCACTTTCTGGGCGATGCCCCTTCAGTTGCTCTGGACAACCGATGTGGCTGGATCTGTTTATTGGTTGTGTTGAGATACTTCGTAAGTTTACTTGTTTTGTTAAGAAACTCATATGAACAATCGACTCTCGTCTCATCCGCCAAAACGTGACCAAAACGTGACCGAAAAAGGCCGATGAAGGCAGAGCTGTAGATGTTGTGTACATGGATTTCAGTAAGGCATTCAGTAAACAAGGTTCAGCATGGTAGGCTGCTCTGGAAAGTTAGATCGCATGTGATCCAAGGAGAAATAGCTGAATGGATAGCAAATTGGCTTCATGGAAGGAAGCAGAGAGTGGTGGTGGAAGGTTGCTTCTCGGACTGGAGGCCTGTGACTAGTGGTGTGCCTCAATGTCAGTTCAGTGCTGGGCCCGTTACTGTTTGTCATCTACATCAATGATTTGGATTAGCCCACCAGGGGCGCCGGGGAGATGGCAGCCCTGCCGGCTACTGTTCGTTTTTTCCTTCTTTTTGTTATTTTTAGTTTGTTAAAAGTTTTGTTTTAATGTTCTTTGGTTTGTTTTATTTGGGGGGAGGGGGTAGGGGATCAGGGGAAACTTTTTTTCAGGTTCTTACCTTCCCGGAGATGTGATCAATTTTAGGATCACAATCTCCGGGCTCTGCGACCTAACATCGATGGAGCTGGAAGCCTCCTCGGACTGTCGTGAGCCCCACCGCGGGGCGTGGATTTAACATCGGAGCGGATCCCTTGCCTGGGATCGCTCTCACGTCGACCACCGTGG